>JARHVA010001449.1:662500-980000 GCA_037957365.1 Torreya grandis
TGCTTGATTTTAAGAAATAAAATTACAAGGTTTTACGTGTCTTTGCATTATATTTTCCTAATAGCACAATTTCAAACCCAATTTTGGATATTAATATTTATTTGGGTATATTTATTATACTAATGTTGTGTATTTATTATTATGTGAATTTTTAATTCATATATTGCATATTTATAAGGTGTGGCACCTATTTTATCCCTTTTTAATGGAATCTTGGAGTTTTATGTCACATGCAACTCCTTCCACACTTGTCACACAATTCCCATTCACCTCATGGGGATTAATTATAAATACACATGGATTTTTATTCTATTGATTTGATTTCCTCACTTATCACTTGTGTCTTTCATTCTTTGTATGGCTTAATTTTGAGGTGATACCTATCATTTTGTACCTTCTTTTGCTTATGATTCACATTTGTTTTGAAAATATGTTGTCATCTATTCGTTCATGGTATCAGAGTTAAAAATTACTCTTTTAAATCATGGTATAGGTTTATTCCTTTTTTTATTATCATTAATGGTTAAAATTCTATTATATTTATTATGATTTTAAGATAAATATTCTTGTTCCATATTTATAATTTGTCCTCGTAATGTATTTTGATGTTTTCATCTGAAAGATTCATTATAAGTAAAATATTTAAGACACTTTTTTCACTTATCTTTTTTAAATTATGGATTTAAAATGGATACACAAGTAAGATTATAACTTGATTAACCAAATCAAGTAATAAATTATTATAAAATATAATGAAATTATTTCTCTTAAATTTCAACTTAAACTTCAAAAGAAGACATTTTTAATTAAAATAACTCTCACGATGTAAAAAATAAGTGAATAAAAAAATTTAGTTAATTATCTTATTCAAAATTTGAATCTTTTGAAACTAATCACACCTATAATTATGATATGAAATTTTCTTATCCCAAAAAATATATTTGTTTTCACATTCATTTTTTTTTACCCTGGTTTGAAAATTATGCAATCAATGGGTTATGTTAATGACAAACTTGGTAATAATAAACATGGAATTGTTAAGCCCATTTTATCTAAAACTAATTAAAATTTTTTGGGGATTCATTCCAGTTATTATAATATTAATGTGAATTTTTATTGTCCCTCTCATCAAATTACATTTCACCATAGTGTTATTAACTCTCCAAAACATTATAAGACTTCTTGTGCTCATCATTTGGTTAAACATATTAATGCTTGTGAGTATTATCGTAGAAATTAGAATGATATTATTAAATGTTATAATTACATAAATGTAATTATTTTGGTGAAATAAATCATGACCCTTTCCACTATTTGAAAATTACTAAACCTACTGACTTTAAGATTGAACAAATTGGTATCCTTAAATTTATGGTATCTTCGCTAGATAATGGTGTGCCTTCTTTAGATAATTTTTAGAGTGCATCATGTATGATATCTTTTATGAATGTAAAAAATATATTATTCATCCCACTTTTGATCTGTTTATAAACTTCAAATTTATTGTTGTCCTTACTTTTGTGCTTCTTATGAGTTGTCAAGGAAATATGCCTTTGTTGGAGATAATTTCATTTTTGGCTAACTTATTTTGATCATGCAGGTTTATAAATTTGCATATTTTTTAGATAAATTCCTTTTTTTAGATCATATTTTATTACACTAAATTATGTATATGATATTTTATGGCATCATGTTTACTTAACTTGAAGATCGAGTGTATGCTTTTCTATTTTACAGGTTATAGTGGATCATTTTTATCATCTCATTTTTGTTCATGTTTTTTATAAAGTGAATTGAACTAATTTATCAAAAAATGGATTATTATAATATACTAAATTATTTAATCTTAAAGTTTGGAATCTTCTTGGAAATATTTATACTCTTCTTCTTTCTTCTCTCAAATTATTATAATTTTGTAAATTCCTATAAAAGGATTTTGTCATTAAAGGGGAGTATTTGTAATGTCAACTCCATTATTGTTTAAGGTTATCTCCTCTTTCATAACCCTAAAATAAATTTTAGGGAGGATTTTTATAGACTAATATTTATTTGAGTATACTTATCATATCAATGTTGTGTATTTCTTATTATGTGAAATTTTAATTCACATTTTCTAGATTTATTAGGTGTCATACCTATTTTGCCCTTTTTGAATGGAATATTAGAGTTACATGTCATACTTAACTCCTTACACACTTATAACACACTACCCCCTCACCTCATGGGGATAAGTAACATCAGACACACACAAATAAGGTTATATAATATTATTATGAAGTTTTTTAGTAACTCCTTTTCTCTCCCTAACTCTATTTAAAGAGTTCTTTATTTTCACATTCTACAATGTGAGACACATATTGAAACACTTGAAATTCATTATTAATTATTATTTTCTCATTTATTATCCTTTATTCATGAATATTATAATTTATAGAATATTTTTGTAAACCTTCTTTCTTAATACACATGGGTTTATTTCCATTGATTCAACTTCCTCACTTCCCACTTTATGTCTTGAATTATTTGGTGTGGCTTACATTTTAGGTGATATATTTTATTTTTCACATTATTTTTATTATGATTAAATGTTATTTTTAAAATATATTATCATCCATTATTTCACCCAAGTCCTATTTTGAGCTCATTGGGGTCAAGATTTATCAGTTCTATAATTCCTTGTTCATCTCTTCTTAGTACCTAACCTTTATATCCCATGATTTTGGCACATGCATACCCTTTTACATATTGTTTAAAAATGTGAATAGGTATATCATTAGATCATGTGGTTAATTTAATCCCATATTAAGTCATTTCATTTATGTTTTATGGAATTGATGACTAGGGTATTTATGCATATCATCATGATAATGACCAAGTGATAAATTTAGTTTGAATAATTCTCCATTGACATCTTTGAGTTCATATTATTTTGGATAGGCTCACTATATTTATTTATTTTAAGCTATCCATAATCATTTTTATCATGTAAAGGGTCTGAATATTGAATTATATTTACATTCGATTCAGGTACATTATATAGTGGGATAATGACTTTGTAGGCTCCACTTGTTTGCAATATTGAAAAAAAAAATATAACTAAGAATCATGTGGATAGACTCTTTATGCTTAAATTTTAATAATTTATGTAATTTAGAGGTGATAAAATGCATTTCATGGATCTAAGGTCTGACAATAAAAATGTTGTGGATAAATTTGCTAAACACTACATGGAAATACAAAAGAAAAGTTCTAGGTCCTAGTTTAATATTGAGAACTTTTTTTTTAATCAAAATTACAAATTAAGATATATTAATCCTAATTGGATGTATTATCAAATTAAATAATAATATTAAAAATATGTAATACATGACACAAATTGATTTAGAACTTACTAAATTTATAAATATAATAAAAGGGGAAAGTACCAAAGAAATACTACTTAACTAGAAATTGGATGTGTATGACTATAAATACAACTATGAAATTAATTGTATGATCTATGTAATTATTCTATGAGTCAGTATCAATGTTTTCTTCGATATAAGTTAAGGATGATAAAATTAGACAAGGGTGGCATGTAATAATGTCCTTATGGCATGCCAATGTACTACAAAGTTTTTGATCTCTATGTGAAAATTGACCTATCTGATGTGATGTATAAGCTATGTGTGTGATCAAGGTAACCTGATCCATTATGGTAGTGTTTTTGTACCTTCCTCTTCACCTATATCCATATCTTAATATACCAAGAATGATAAATTGAATAAAATATAAAAATGGGTTAGAGATTGAATTTATGCCAGACCTTGTTGATTATGATTTAGTAAGGAGAATAATAACATAATAAAATGCCACAAAATAATAAATAACTAGATTTAAAACTATAATAAAAATGATGGGAAAAATATGAATAATAAAAAGCTAAAAACTATATTAAGCCATGGAATACAATTCTTATGAAAATAACGGATTGATTTTACCTTCATACATTTGCCTATACAAGAGTTTCAAATTCCCACTGTGTCTTCAGTTATCAACTTTTCTTTTTGGATTTTAAATTTATTTTACTAATTATTTTATCTTTAAATGATTTTTACCTTTTACATAATTTCTAATTTATAATAAATTTCACTTCCCTATACCCATGATAACACTCCCCTAGACTAAATTAGGTGTCTCACCCCAATACACTTAGAAAAAATGCCCTATTCAATCAGTTTTTTATGATTTTACTTCATTATCATGTATTTAAGGTACCTACCTAACTACTCCTAACTAATCTCCTCATCTTCTCATGTTGTAACTCCTCACTCTACTACTCTAACTATCTATACAACCTCAAATACATTTTATTTTTTCAAAACTATAAATATTTTTTATTTTAATTTACATCTAGATTGAATTTGGAAAATACTATACACCATGGGAAGATACACCATTTCTCCTCCTATTTTTTCCCACCAAAGGCTTTAATGACACTAATTTTAGAGGAAATTCTAAACTTTAAATTAGAATGTTATAGTTCAAAATCATAGGACCAAACTCCACAAGAAGAATTGAATTTGGAAGTATATACTTCATAGGATGAAGTGTATTTGAATAAGTATTTTCTTAAGAAATATGGAAATGAAATTAAGATAATCATTGGATAAAATTACACCCAGCCAACCTACTTGTGGTTAACCCAAAAAAGTTACCATAAGGATTGGATAAAGTTAGACTCAGATAAATCCCCAAAGAAGGAATTCATATGGAATAAAAATTGGCACTTAATCCATGTAAATATAATCCATAGATATACATATTTTATGTGCTTCTACAACTTCCTACAACTATTATATTAAAAAATCTTATGATTTTATGTGAAATTAATTTCATAACTACCAAAACTTCATGATAGAATAAATCATGCTTTTTTGATCCAAGCCATTGTGTACATATATGTTCTTCTCTTTGACCAAATGTTGATTCCATTTTTCTAGTATTAATACCATGTTTTACATAGCTAGTCATACCATTTTTCCAGTAGTAATACCATTTTTCCAGTAGTAATACCATGTGTTATATATTTCTCTTGTTTTTTGTTCTTCCATTATTTCATTCCCCAAGAATTTTCTTATATCTACCATCCACATGCATGCTTTATTTATACCATATATTCATCTTAACATGAATTCCAAAATGTCTCTCCTTGGAATTTTTTAACCCATGAACTCAACCACTTGAATCTTTTGTCCATAGAAAAGCAATTATATTGCAATATAAAATAAGAACTTATGGTAGCACTGAAATAGATAATCAAAAGTAGTCTAAACTTACCCATTTAAGAAATATTACAATTATCTCACCTTCCATATACCACATAATTTATATCTACACATGCTCTCCATGGTGCTTTGGGCTCGTAAAAAGTCCCAAAATCCTATCCCAATGGTTGAATAGGCTACCAAATCAATAATAATGTGGAACTAAGCTCATATTAAGCTAAAAACCTTGGATTGAAAAATAACCACATTTTTAAATGTAATTTATTAGGGAGAATAATAGAAGAAAAACCCATAAAATAATAAATACTAGATCTAAAACTAAATAATAATGATAGGAAATAAAATGAAGAATAACAAGTTAAAAATTAGATGAAGACATTGAAGATAAATATTATTAAAATAATGGCTTGATTTTGCCTTCTTCATAGACTTTCATATATATTAGTTTCAACTTCTCACTTGTCTCCTCATTTATTCACTTGTCTCTTAGAATTTTTAATGGCTTTTCCTATTTATTTTATTTTTACATATTTTTCTCCATTTATATAATTGCCAATTTATAATAAATTATACTTCCCTATACCCATGATAACATAACTCAACACCATCTATGTTGATTACTACCTACATACCAATAATTTGAAGAAGGATTAAAATATATGTTGTTCTCCCATGTTACAGTGGGTGTGTGTGAAAAAATGGTGTAAAATGACAAATGTTGGTGCAATCCTTTTATTATTAAGTGATTCACTAATAACTTATAACCTTAGAGGTGTATCCAAATATATATCAGAGATAATAGGGATATATGGAATATATATTTAGTAAAATAAGTTCTTTTATCTCAATTTGTAATTAAATATTATAGTGCATTTAAATCATTTGAGCCTCTAATGGATTATGGTTATAAAATATGGCTTTATAGTGAAAATCTTGGAATTCCTTCATATAAGACTCATGAAACATGAAGGATTAACCATTTGTTAATTTATAATTTGAGAAAAGTGTCATTATTTGGTAGGAAGATTCAACTAGTGAAATTAGATAGAACTGGGGAATGGGATAGTCTAATTGGAATGGTCTTGTTTGAAGAGTAGAAACAACTAAAATGGAAGTGTGAATCAGTCTAAAAGTGATTTCAAGTTATTTTAAATGTGTAAAAGGAACATCATAATAATAATTTTGTTAAGAGGTAAGTGTCATCTATATAAAATTTAAAATAAGGGAAGTCAAGTACTATTGAACTAGTCATGAGCTAAGTGTGTATAAGGAGTGGTCACAATTACATTTATTTAGCAATGAATGTTAATTTATGTGTTTAAAATAAAAATAGTTCATATGAAATTTATGTATTTACTATTAAAATATTTAATGATCATATTTAAATGTGATAAGGAATGTCTATTTATAGATTACGTAGTAAAACAAACCTTTCCACATATGTTTATCCCTAATTTGTTATCTAAAACTTGACCTTTGTGTGACTAACATGAGCTATAACATATAAGGTAATTTTTTTGGATAAATTTCATAGATGGAAATTTGTCTAAGTGAATGGATCTATCTTGGTTGGTATGTTACCATATTTTAACCAAACATATATAATATTTTGATAATATTATATTATTAAAGCTACCTTTCATTATGTATTTCATAACTATTAATTGTTTAGACTAAGATCCTTGTAATTTTTACACAAATTCATAGGTTTTTTTTATTAAAATTTTGGGATATTAATCTTGGATTACTTATAGTTTTAAATAAAAAGGTGGATGGAAAATAACATAGCATTCCCCATTCCTTTATTTTTAAATAGTATTTTTATGATAATAATATAGATTATCGACACCCCAAGCAATCATGGAAATATTAGGTATGTCAAAGTTTAACATGTAGTCATCATATATAAGAAGAGAGATATAATATGTAAGCCAAAATTGATTAATTATAAAGTGAATGTTCAATCATGTTACAAAGAATAATATAAAAATATGAAAAATTATATTTGTGGATAACCATGAAAGTCTATAGGGAGAAAGATTATTTAGATCTCAAGTTGGATATATACAATAATGAAATTAGAGGTAAAAATATAACATGATGATGGTATCTAATCATTAATTAGGGTTTTGGAATTGAGCACACATGGAAATAATTTAATTATGAAGAAATCCATGAAAGTATGAGAAAATAAGGTTTAAAAAAACACTCAGTGTAATGTTTGAAAGAGTTAGGTTCACTATTAGGCATATTTTTGATTAAGTTTGAATATGTGATAACTCAATAAACACCTAAATATGAGGTAATCAATTGTCATGATTATTGTTCTGGCATATTTTACACTAGCTAGAGGAATCATCACTAAATTAACACTAGTTAATAGGTAGTTATTGGGTGCCTAGATTTTTATGGGCATCTTCTCGTGAAAGTAGAATGTAGAATCCATAACACAAAGGGAATAAGGTGATGGATCCATTGTAATGATCAACTAATGATCTAAATTAACACCTAACATACACCTTCTAACCTAAAATTAAGATGCTTTTAAGTTCTATAAAGCCAAGTTTGAACTAGTATGCAGAGGATGTGAATAAAAGTAACAAAGCTATGTAGAAATGGCTCCAGATATCATGTCAAGAATGCCATTATAATAATATTTAGCCTAGATACCTTTGAAGATCTAATTGTATTTCTCAATCTTTCTTGTGAGCCATTAGGCCATTATTAGTTTAAATAAGCTTTTACTCTATTTTTGAAATATGAATTGTACTTTGTATTTAGAGCATTAAATATATGAAGATTGGTTGAAGTAATACATTATGTTCTTAGGATTAATACTTGAGATTTGATTATTTAAATTCATAATGAATTCTATGATTTTAGTGTTATGAATTCAATCTGAATGTTGGTTACAAGTATTGATTTAGGGTATTCATGACATCTCTGTAAGTTTTTATGATGTCAGCACATTATATAGAAATACTCCAAGTGTAGGAAACACCCCATGCAAAGTGATGATACCTATGCCTAAAGTGTGAGCCTAAGCATGAACCTTAAATCTAAAGTATTCTATTGAACCCTCCAAGCACCTGAATGATGCTAAGGTAAGGGAACTAAAGTCTTGCACCCATGAAACTATAAAACTAAATCCCTATAGGATTTACACCTGCAAACCATCAGAATCCATTGAGAATGGATTACACCAATGAACTTATAAGTTTCATTATTATAAATGACAAATTCATATAAATAATGAGTTATGCCATAGAACAACTAGCCTAATGCGGGTCAAGGTTCTTTCTTTAATACACTTTGGGTGAGCACATAAGGATTTTTCCTTATGTGAATTGATGTTGGCATAGTAAAGTGATAAATGTTGAGTGCCACATGATTAGTCTATGACTATGCCTAATTATAACAATCCTAGAACTAACTTAGATAACTAGGTAAGAACCTAAAAAAATAAATAAATTGATAACAAACTTTTATACAACATTTTGGTTTCATTTTTGGTAAGTTAATCAAGGAAATGAAGGCTATGGCCAATATAATGTAGCATATGGAATCCAAAGAGGAATTAGAGGGTGAGGTGAAGGATTTGATGTATGAATATTTCCACTCAAATCCTATTACAAGTGTGGTTTGACCAAGCACTATTATCACAACTACCCTACACATCCAATGTGTAGGTACTATTGAAGAACACATAAGGTCAAAGAATACCATGACTTGTATAATAAATTGAACTAAGTTAGGCCTGACATAAAGAAGGGTGAAAGAATGATTAGGTGTGAGCCTAAAATAAATAAATAGACTCCAAAGGTAAAACAAACCTACAATGAACTAATAAAAGTATAGACAACTAATCATAGTGGATTAACCACTCATCTTCTAGTTGTACCATTACTAGAGTTATGCTTGGAATATGGGGAACCAAGATGCACTGAATGCATAATGTTGCCTAAACCCAAAGTTGCACCTTACCTAGAGCTTGTGTGATATAAAGATGTATTATAGTAGGTTATGAGTGTGATTCATAACCTAAAAGGAGAGATCCAACTAGAATGAGACCTAAAGGCACAAGTTATCACATCTCAGAAGAATAAATATGGTCAAGAGGTTGAGGTGCAAGATCTAATAAAGATATTGCACCTCCTACAAATAGAAGGGATGTTTGCCCTATTGAAGAACTTGATTTTAGATCATGTAGGGTAGAATCCATTTGAACTTGTTTTTCTATGCATACAAATTGCATGAGAAGTCAAGCATACCCATAATGTAGAGTATGATCAATAACTCTTAGTGAATGCCACCATTGATGGATGGTCTATGTGCAAGGTCCTTATTAACATAGGCACTTAGGTTAATATCTTGACAAAGAATGCATGATATAATATAGGTAGGCCAACCTCAAATCTTTCCCCTTATGTAATATTCATGGCCAACAAATCTAGGATGAAACCAATCAATATTCTAAAAAATTCTATTGTAGATATCATGGGCACCAAGTTCTATGCTGATTTAGACGTGATTGAGTTAGCTGAATAAGATAATTATCTATCATTCTTGAGAAGGCCATGGTGATATGAAAATAGTGATAATATGTAATTTAAGAAGTGTTATATGACCTTTGAAAATGGAAAGGAAAGGGTAGTGATCCCCCTCTCAAGTGACTAAGGACCCCCTATGTAGAAATTTTTTATTTAGAGGATTGGATCAACCATATCTACAACATTATAGTATAAGGCATAGAGACTCTCAACCCTAATGACTAAGAAGTGATTTATTGAGAGGATGGATAGTTAGCCTCAGACACCACTTGTTGCTTTTGATTGATGGGTCAAAAAATATTATGAGATGACTATCTAGAGATGTTTAGTAAACATGAAGGAACCAAAAACTATGAGGATTGGATGGGTCTAGATTAATCACACTTCCAAGATATGGGTCTATTGTATATAAACAAGGGTAAGAGAGAATTTTTCTTAAGCAAAGGTAAAATTTATATGATCCTAAAATATGAGGGGAGTAATACTATGGAATAATACATCCATGACCTTGAGTCATACATCCCCAAGAAGGTAGATGATATGGATGCATTAGTGTATACCTTGAGAAGCACTTCTAATCATCGATGGTTAGATAAGAGGCCTCACTTGCCAACTTGCTAAGATGTAAAAGAATCTATCTAAACTATATTTAGAAAAAATAATGAGGACATATACATTTATCCATACTTTGGTGATTCAGACCCAATCACACACATATGCTTGTGTAAAGAAACATGGATTGACTATAGCAAAAATGACCCAAGGAACCTTGGGTGCATACCTTTTATAAAACCTCAAAAACATGGGTGAAATATTGGTATGTGGTAAATGAAATGTGCTGAAAGATAGACATTTGGGATTTCCTGAAAGAGAATTTTGTTTACACCTTCTCTTTTTACTCATATAACCTAGAATTGATCGAACCACTGCAAATAATTTGAAGATCAATGTTTGAGGACACTAGAATATAATAAGAATGCATAAAATATATGTTTTTGAAGAAAGGATTAGTGATCCTAACTTTGTTTATGGAATGGGCACTCCAAATTGGCTCAAGTGATTAAGATATAGATATATAGAAAATGCACAATTAGACATCCTTGATAGGAAAGAGGAAGCTCATGCACCAAGTGGATGATAACACCCCTAATGAGAAAGACCCTACTCATCTCCACATAAAAATAACTTAAGGCAGTAGGTAGGTTGAGGACACACATAAGGAGATAAATGATCCTTATGACACATCACTCAAAACCACCCAAGTAGACATTCATTCAAAGGGTGAACCAAGGTGGCCACTCTAGGTGCATATTGGTTTGACATAGAGCTGGTGAAAATTATGGACCTCTTAAAGGAGTTTAAATATTTATTCCCATGAAATTATCAAGACATTAAGGTTACCCAACCATCACTTATAAGGATGAGAAAAAATTTAATGGATAAAACATGACCTATCAAAAGGCACCCCTAGAAAACAAACCCCAATCTTCATGCCAAGGTCAAAATGGAGATTAATGGTATGCTAGTTGTAGGAGTGATCTACCTAGTGAAAGAGTTATAATGGGTGAGATTCATGGTTATTATCATTAATAAGGATAGACACATCCATATTTGTGTTGATTACTAACTATTAAACACCACCTACATCACTAACCCCTTCCTAACTCCATCCACTAATGAAGTCTTGGATGGTGTCACAAGCTATGAAATCTATACTCTCACTGATGGTTTCTCATGATACCATCAAGTCCAAATTAAAGAGGAGGATAGGCCTAAAATAACCTTTATGATAGAATGGAGTTATTTTTCCTATAATGTGATGCCATTTGGGCTCAAAAATGTGCTAATCATATTCTCTAGAGTGGTCATCACTAGATTTAAGGATTTTATTCATAAGTTCCTCCAAGTGTAAATTTATGATTAAAATATGCATGGGATCATGAAAGACCATTATTATATCTTATGTCTCATGTTTGAGAGGTGACAATATTTAAAAATATCCTTATAACTCAATAAGTGCATCTTTATGACACCTTTTGGTACCTTAATCAAGCACATCATCTATAAAGATGGTCTACGCATTGATCATATAAAGATTATAATAATAATTTAGCTCTAGACTCCTTCCACACAAAGAGATGCTCACACAATTCTTGGACATTATGGATATTATATAAATATCATAAGGATATATACAAAGATTATGGTGCCACTAGAGGAGATATTACACAAGTTTGGCCTATTATATTGGGGTGCATCATAAGAGGATGCCTTTGAAACTCTAAATCTCAAGTTGACTAGCATGCCTATTCTAAAATTTCTTAACTAGATCACCTAATTTCATGTCCATGTCAAAGCATCTAGCTCTATAATTAGCACCATTCTGGTGCAACCCATTGAAAGAAAAATGGATTGCCTCATTTCTTTTGCAAGCAAAAATTTAACCCAAGCAGTGTAGAATTATACAACAACTAAGTGAAAAGTACTAACCATGGTCTATGCCCTAAAAAAATTTAGGAAATACCTGTTGGTAACACCATTCATCTTCTTCAAAAACCATAAATCATTTAAGTATCTTGTGAACAAGCCCATTCTCTATGGGAGCGTTTGTAGATGGATAGTTCTATTTTAGTAATTATAGTTCTTAGTTGTTATCAAACCGAAAAAATAGAACTTGAGCCCAGACCATTTATCCTACATCAACTTTGATGATGCAATAGTTCCTATTAAGGATGACATGCTAGATGCATAATACTATAAAGTCCAATGCACTACTAAGGACTTAGTAGAGATATCCACTTTCTTAACATCTAGATTTATGCCCTAAATAATGGTAACTAAAGAGAAGAAATAACTCATAATTTACACCACCCCTTTTTAGTTTATCAATAGGGAACTACATAAACTAGGTCCAAATGAAGTCTTGCATTGATGTGTCTTAAAACACAAAAGGGAATCTATTTTCCATGAGGTACATGAGGGAATAGTATGAGTCCATTACACTATAGACAAAATGTCATGTAAGGTATTATAATAAAGTTTGTGGTGGCCAAATCTATTTTAGGATGCAAAAGATTACACCGAGGCATATGACATATGCCAATGCACAAGGAAATCCAACTACCGATATGAGATTCCCCTCATCCCCATTACTCCCTAGGAACCATTTGAAAAATGGGCCATTGATTTTGTTGGGCCAATTACTCTTGTAATAAGGCACATAGGTGTAAGATATATTATGGCAGCCATAGACTATTTCACCAAGTGGGATGAGGTAGTGGCAACCAAAAACTACATAACTACCATAGATATAAGGTTCTAATGGGATAACATTATAAGTCACTATGGCTGACCACTTAGTTTTACTAATGACATGGGCACACAATTCATTAATAAAACTATGCAAATCTTATGGATAGAATACATGGTGTCACACCATAATACCACCCCTTATCATCCACAAGTGAATAACAACATTGAGGCATTCAAAAAAATACTAGGAATGTGCCTCATAAAGACATGAAATTTTTCTCACAAAGACTAGGTTGATTGAGTATCATCAATATTATGGGCATATCACACAACCTACAAGTGCTTGAACAAGGCTACACCATTTCAACTGGTGTTTAGCACATAGGTAATTTTATTAACAAAATTCATGGTTCCATCATTACACATTGCATGTATTGGTCATTTGGATGACCAAAGATTATTGAGTGTAAGGCTAGAGTACTTGGAGTTCTTGGATGAAGTGCATTCCCAAGTAAGCTAGAGCCAATAGATAGAGAAGGTACATCAAAAGTTATGGTAGGATGAGAATTTTATGTATAAGATACAAACTAAAGTACCATTGATATTTTTTTATGACTCCAAGTACCTCAAGCACTTTAAAAATCTACAAATTAGGTGGATGGGTCCATATGTTATCCAAAACATGTTGGAAATTGGTAAAAGTAAGCTATGTAAATTATCGATGAAATGTTCCCTAGGCATTTAAATATCAATAAATTAAATCCATATAGGTAATAAGATGGTTCTTTCACCATTAGACACTAACTTATTGGTCACAAGTAAGTTGTGTTATGCTAACCTAAATGATGTTTGGTGTAATCCAAACATTTCCTTTTATTTTATGATTGTTGTTCTTGTAGAGTGAATAAGTGGTTCTTCAGACCTGCAAAAAAACTATTTTAGCACTTCTACACATAACTCAAATTGGTTGAGTCAAGCATGGATACTTTCTAAAGTGCATAAGTCCAAACATATATGTTTATAGGCACATGAAACTCACTATAATTTGAAAATATGATTACTAATTACCAAATAGAGGTGCACATGATACAAATGTGAAAGAGCTAGAAAGATGATGCACACTATGATCATGTGTAAGAGATCAAAAGTAGAGAGTGAAGATCTAGAGGCCTAGTGCAAGGGATTTTTATGGGGTAGGAATGTCCAAGGAAAAGAGATGAAATCACACAAAATTTTACCAAGATAGGAAATCATGCTTGAAATGAAAGTGCAGTAGGAAAAGAAGATGGAACCATGGAGTCTAAATTGCATGCATGTGAGGCACTGCACCCAAGTTCACATAGATAAGGTGAAAGGTCATGTAAAGTGAACAAAACATAGGATACATATCATCAATACAAGCTATCATCCACCCAAAGTGAGATGGGAAGTGGTCATTTTAACTATATGTCACTTCACCAAAAATACCATTAAGAAAATTTATTCAGTTGATGGTGGAGGCACAAATATATGCATTGAATTCATATGTGGCATAATATTTTCATGGATTTCATTTTTTTTAGAGTATTATAGGAAATATAGGCATTTCCATGCCATTACTCACCTACAATTAAGATGGTATCTAAATTAGGGGTATAAAGTAGTGAAAGATTGACTGGTTCAGGTTACAAACTTTGAGTTAATTTGAACTAAAACATAGAGTATAAAACCAAATCCAAAGTATAAAAACAAATTTTAATCATGAAAATGCTACTATATTGAGACCTTAAGTACCCAAAAATTCCAAAAGTTAATTATTGAATAGAGATAGGAATTGTGTTCCCTTTGAGATTGGCACAGAGAAGTTTGGGGCATGAATTGTGCCGAAATAAGGCAACAAAAAAATAGAGTGACACTAAGGACACCATTAATGGTAAGTGAAGCTCAATATCCAAATTCACATTCATATATCTCATGACTATGATGATCAACAACAAAAATTACAAGCTTTGGCAAAGTAAATAGATCATGCTTCAACATTAGCTAGTTCAAGATGGGGGAAAAATGCATGAGTTCTAACCCACACTAGGCATAGAAAGATGCTAAACAATTAAAAATGATAGAATAAATGGACTCAACAAAGTAGAAAGTGTAGCCACTACAATGAATTATTAATGTCAAGGTTGATTTTAAGGTCCTTACAAATATGTCATATCAAGACATGTAGTTTTTCATGGAAGTCTTCATAAAAGAGAGTTAGGTATCTTTCACACACACTTATTGACTAAAGGAGTACAAAAACTAAACCATAAGTAATGAAAAATATATATAAAAGGATTGAATGGTTGATATAATAGCTAATGGTAAAATAGGTGTGGCATTATTTGATGTTTCCATTCAAGATAAACATTCAACCACTGACATAACTTAACTCTATGAGTTGCCATGTTTCATAAATCTAGAGGAGCTCATGCACTTTCTCCTTTCATACATTTATGAGGACCACTTCTAATTTTCAAGGAGGCATATACAATTATTATCAAGCCTTATTTATTGAATCATCAGCTCCCAAACTTTGGTACAAACATCTACCAGATGATGGTTGATGATGCTTAGGTTAAAAGGGTCACCAAACTCCTTGGGTATTATAAGGGAGGGTTTTCATTCCTAATCAAAGACATCAAGGAGCCTAGAATAAGGGAATTTATGCACCTCATGATTTCAAAATTTTGACATGATGTAGGGGTAAAATTTAATATAGTGAAATTCATTACAGAATACATGGTGAATAATGTGCTTAAGTGTCATATAACATGAGAGACCTTTTTATGGTGGTTGATGTTAATTCTAATTATGATAGAGGAGATAGGTGTGCCCATTGGTGATGAGTACAAACTTTGGGTCTTCTTGACACACAAGGACTCCCCAACATTGAAGTAACAAAACTTCACCTACCCCCCACCTTATCCTATAAGTAAAATACCTAAGTGATGGGGTGGTGTTCCCAGTATATAGAAGCATTTAGGGAAGAATGGTGCATCGCTAAAGAGATCATGTAGAACGTGTTTGGAATAGAAACCTTTTACTTTATAAAACACTTCTATGTAGTGTGCTTGGTGATCATAGATGGTAATTAATCTAGTTGGTTGAATCTCCCATACACATTTTTCACCATATAATTTAGGGATGTGCTAAGGAGAATCCATAATTTGCATCATCTAGACATCTTAGTGAAAGCCATAGATTTAGAAAGAATTAGGTTACATAACCAATACATGCACCTAGGAGGGAAATCTACCAAGGATGAGGAGGATGACTCAAATTTCACTGACATCCATCACCTCCAAAAAGAAGTCATCCTTGGGAACATCCACATGATATATTATGAGATGAAGTTGAGAAAGAAGGGCATGAGTGCTGAGAAAGATGATGACCTCCCCCTTTAGTTTGATGATGAAGGTAATTTATCACTAGTATCATAGAAGAATTCTACCTAAAAGAAAAAGGGGGAGACACTTGAGGAGATGTAGGAGATTATTAGATTAAAGATTTCCTCCAGTAAAGAATCCACTCTCTTTATACCAAAGAAGAAGTGTGTGACCTTCACACTAGGGATTGCTTCACCCAAGAAAATGGAGAAGAACAAAAAGTTGAAGGGGCTATTTTTAATTCCCATAAAACCTTGTTGGAGATGGAGGAATAATAGTAATGTGAGGAATTGGAAGCACAAGAGGCATGTGAAGAGTGGAGGAAGAAATAGTGATGAAAGTTTACATCATCTAGGAAAAATTAGTAGAAGAAGATCCCAATGCCAAAGATGTTTAGGATGCCCTCCAAAGTGGCACTACCACCTTGCATAGACAGGTACATAAACCACCCAAAACCTCATCAAAAGAGCCCTCCACATAGCCTCCATGAACTGAGGAGGAAAAGAGAATCTTATGGAATAAAATGGGCCTCAATGAGGAAGTAATAGAGATGAAACTAGAACTAGATAAAAAGAGAGGCCATGAAGGCAGCCAGTATGACCCAGGAAGAGATTGGTAAGGTTAAGGCCAAGTAAATAAAGGATGAGAAAGAAAAAACCTTATCACTAATAAAGAAGAGGAAGGCAAAGAAAAAGAAGGGCCAGTAGGAAAGGGCCAAGAAAGAAAAGGAAGAGAAGAAGGTTGTTTCAAGTGTGGAACGAATGGAAAAAGGAATATCAAAGGCACCTAGCAGCCCCTCTAGCACAATAGAATAAGCTACACCATAGGTGCACCCAAGTAGTGAATGGATGCCTAGAGATAAGCAAGGTGATATTGGTGCCTTGAAAGAGTAAATGGAGAGTGCTTAAAAAAACCAATAAAAATAAGAAGGAGAAGTTGGCATCAAGTTATAAGAAGAAACATACTAAGGGGATAAGTCTAAGGAAGAAAACCTACTAGAAAAAGATGAATCTTATAGGGAAGCACTAAAGAGAGTGTTATCATTGATGAATAAGAAGGAGAATAGATGGAGCTGGCTATTATTAAGGAAGAGGACATCGAGCCAAGCCCAAGATACAAGGCATAAAAGGGGTATACTGATGAATAATACTATATGTTTGAGTGCATACCCCCTGAGCTATCATAATAAGGATGTGCCACTAGCTATCATTCACTTTTTATAGTTATATAGATACGCCTAATTTCGAGAATCCATAGAATCCCATACTATGTGCATATGAACCAAAAAAAGGGCATGAATCCCTTCTCATAGACCCTTACATAATGAACTTCGTTAGGTTGGCCAACACACTCATCTACATGGATTCTGAATTATAATAGAAGAACATCATCAATGATGTTAGGACTTCAAAGTATAATAAGATCACATAAGAAATAGAAGAGGAAGTAAACACCAAGAATTTAGAGGAAGTTGATCCATCCTTCTTGGAAAACATTGACACTTCAAACTTTTTAGAGGTTGACAAGGTGTGTGCACTAGTGGAATAGATGATCCTAAGGTTGAGGGTAGAGCCAGTGGTAAAAGAAGAGGAGGAACCATGCACTAAGATAAAATACGAGCTAGTTGCAAAGATTAAAGAGGTGGAAAAGATCTTTATGCAAATTCAATAGGGCATAGATGCTACCAACATGATCTTCTATAACTTTTACATTTAGGCATCAATCATAGATGTGCATTTCAAAAAGGTAAAGGGGTGAAGGAGGAGTTGATGGTGAAGGTATATAATATGAGCATATTATAGCACATAGAAATAATTGGAAAGGCCAATGCCTTGAGAACTCAAATCAAAGACCAAAAATAAATCATAGAAGAATTCTTCTATGCCTTGCAAACTAAGGCCTACAAACAAAGAGAAATCCTAAATGGATGAGTTACAAAAGATAACCCAATCCTTGAGGCCTTCTGAAAGGAAATAGAAAATATATATGTGCTCATGCTTAATACCAACTTAATAGATATAAATAGTGCCATTAAAGAACTCAAGCTCACCATTTAGGGCTTTGAGGACTTTAATAAAACTAAAGGAGAGTGTGTTGAAGTTTTGCATGCCAAGAGCATTAAAAGACTAGTTCAAGGGTGAACTAGAAATTTTATATGGGGTAATGTTGGGCCTATTTTTGGATAAATTTTAAACCATGAAAATTTATTAAACACATAATTATGAGGTAATAAATTGTCATGGTTTATTTTTTCATGTCTTTTGCACCAATTAGAGTAATCATTGCCAACTTAGCACTAGCTGATAGGTAATAATCTAGCACCAAGGTTTTTAAGGGCATCTTCTTTTGACAACATCATGTGGAATCCATAATGTAAATGGTGTAAGGTGATGGAGTTGATATAATGATCAACCAGTCTCTAGTTCATCACCCAACATGCACCCTCCACCCTATCAAGAATATGCTTCTAAGTTCTATAAATCCAAGCTCAAATTAGTTTGTAGAGGATATGACTAAAAGTAGTGAAGCTATACAGAATTGGATTTGGATATCATGTTAAGAATTCCATTAGAATAATATATAGCCTAGAAACCTTTGAGGATCCAATTATACCACCCAATCTCACCTATGAACCACTGGGTCATTATTAGTTTAGATAATATTTTACTTTATTTTAATAATATGAATTGTAATCTTATTTGGAGCATTAACTATATGAAGATTAGTTGAAGTAATACATTATGTTCATAGGTTAAATACCTTAGCTTTGATTATTTAAATACATAATGAATGCTATGATTTTAGTGTATGAATTCAGTTCGAATGTTAATAACATTGGTTATAATTTTTTATTCAAGGCATTCATGACATCTTTGTAATTTATGATGATGTCAACACATTATATTGAAATACTCCAAGTGTAGGAAATACCCTGTGCCAAGTGATAATACCTACACCTAACACATGAACCTATTCATGACCCTTAAATATAAATTATTCCATTTAACCTTCCAAGCCCCTGAATGACACCAAGCTAAGGGAACTAGAGACTTACGCCCATGAAACTATAAAACCAACCCCATATAGGCTTTGTGCCTATACAACATTAGACTTCACCTATAATGGCTTGTACCAATGAACTTTCCAATGTTTTTTTTATTGTAAATGACAAATCCATATGAATAATGAGTTGTGTCATAGCACAACTAGCCTAATGCATGCCCTGATTCTTTCTCTTATATGCTTTGGGTAAGAAAATAAGGCTTGTGACTTATGTGAATTTATCTCATCATAGTTGTGTGATAAATGTTGAGTGACATAGGATTAGTCTATGTCTATACCTAGTTTTAACAAGATTAGAATTAACTTTGACAACTAGATAAAAACCTGATAAATTAAATGAATTGACAACTAAGTTTTCTACAACATTCACCATTTATGTTTACCCTAACTCTAGTTTTTACATAAAATATCAATAAACAAATTTAATTTAAGTAGATATAAACATACATAAATTAAATACATAATTCATGCCTACTTGATATAGATTAATTATAAACAAGCTAAATTGTCATAAAAATAAACTAAATAAATTTAATGAATTGATAAAGGATTTTTAAAACACATGAACCTTGACTATGTTGATTATGTTTGATCTACTCCTATTTTTTGTACCTATATTGTGATTTGAAAATATCCCATTATTACAAGGGAAAGTATTATAGACACATTATTGTAGCAACATTAACACATCAATCATATCATAGTCATGTTGATTTTATCTCTATGCATCTATCTCTATAAGGTTTCACAATCTAAATTATTAGGTGCCTGTCTTTCAAATTATTTGATTATTATCATACCTTAACCTCATAGACATGAAAGGAAGAATATTTAATATGAATATATATTCACATTGACAAAAATAATAATAATGGATTCAATAAACTTTAGAAGTGGAGTTTCAAACTATGTATCCAACATTCTTAGTATCATAACTACAACTCATATTTTAGTTTGTGGATAGAATATTTTTTCAACCTCCTCTTCCATAAAAGTGATCAAAGTAACTAATACATTCTAATTACCCTCCTTTGGCATAAGGGAATATGTAGAGAAAGTAAGATGGATAAGTTTTAAAAGTGTGTAGTATTATGAAGAAAAACTTATATGGTGAAGCTTGTCTCTATGTTTGACCCTTGGTGTGATGGATTATCTCTATGTATTATCTCTCTTTATATAAATTCATTCCTTTCTTATGAATTAAAAAGACATTGTATTTATAATATGATCTAGGATGACTCGTGTGTACTTTATAACTTCTTAAAATACAAATGGGAAGGATTAAATAAAAATTTAAAGGACAATAAAAAAAGACCCAAAATATAAAAAGGGAAAACCCATAAGGCTATTAGATTATCTATTATAGGATAGTATATCCACATGCTTTTCTAAGAGATAATTATAGTTCTATTTTTGAGATAAGGTTGGATAAGAAGCAAGAAATAGTTTTTAATTTACCAATAGATACCTTTTGGATAATTATTTATTTGATTTTTAGGTTGAGTAGACTAAATAGAGAATCATGTTGGGTTTGGGACATCCTATAAATGTGTTATAATGTACAATCTTTTCAAATAAGACAAATTTAGAATAAAATATTGGAATAATTATTTTTTACTAAATATAGATGTTTAAAATTACATGTTCTTCCCTTATTTAAAATTCTATCTATATTAATGGGGTTCTTGATGACCTCTTGCTATGTCTTAGGTGAATGCTTAAGAATTCAATCCTAATTAATATGTTAAAGTGTGGTAATTTATGGGTGTTTTTTTAACTTTTTATGCACCACCAAACCTACATATGTTTAAATAAAGGTTGCTTAAATAAGTACTATGGATTGAAATCCATATTTAACATTATGGAGTAGTTCATATTTGGCTTCAATCTCACTCAGTCTAACTAAAAGTTCCTTGGCACCTTCTAGTAGTTCTCCTTTCAACCTCTTCCTTTCTTAGGGCCCCTTTTTAAAAAAATTCCTAAGTATCAACCTCTCTCTAGTTCTTCTATGTGGTAGCCTAACACTCATCAAGCTTGAAGAGGCTCTCATTTCACTCTAGTGGAGTGTTAGCTTGATACAGGTAGACCCTTACTCTTTGAATCCATTTCCTTTTGGGTTAGACCTCTAACCAGAATTATTAGTTAGCTGATAAATAAATGGGGCCCACTAAGCCATTTACTTGGAAAATGTATTTTCAACATGTGGCACCCTTGCACTTAATTTTGTATAGAAATGCTCGACTTCCCATAGGAAGAGTATCTACTTTATACATTATTCCCCCATACTTAACCTTACCACAAAAGTACCCATTTCCTCAAGAGAAGAATCATCTCAACACATGTCATCATTGTGCTTATCCAAGAACAATTTTGGTCTATTAGAATTCAAAGAAGCACCATTGGCTAGAGAAGATTAAAGGGGCCCCACCAGTTGGTTGTAACAAGAAAGAGATGAGTCTTTTTACATGCTACCCCAACACTCATCAAAGGTCAAGAGTTTCCTATTAGATAAATGAGTTACACCATTGACCAAGGTAAGTGGATTATTATCCCCAATGGCATAGCAGAAAAAACTCTATAGATATACATGTGGGATCAGTACACCACTCTTAAGAATCATAACCTTAACAAGATAGAGTGGTCGTGCAATATCAGGGATCTGGAGGCTAACTACATGCATGAGTAAGATTTATTTTAGTTGTAATGTAATAATCATTGGTGTGAGTGTTGATATTTATAGGTGTCATCCTCACAAAAATCTATCTCACCTATATATTATAGGACCTTTCCTTTTGTAAGGGGTTAGTTACCATTTGGCTTATGTTAGCTATTTTTGTGTACCACCATTTTTAATAGAATATAATGAATAATAGTTATCATTTTATCATTATTTAATCTAAATAGGTACCCCTCAAAATTGTGACTAGATGTTTTGTATGTGCCCTCAAGGCCTTCTGTATTCATTTCTCCATCTAAAACTGAAGAGGATGTGATATTTTGTGTCAATTTGCATGGGAAATTATCTCTATCTATTATCTCTTTTTTTCTACTTCTATAGTATTGATCTTTGATTTCATTAAAGATGTTAATTCATGCTTTATGATCCTTTATTATATATAGTGTTTAAGGGTTTTATCTATTTTATGTAATTATAGTCTAAGGGCTTTAAATATTTTGGTGCATAGCCTTAGTTAATCTTATTTTTAGCTTTGTTTACATTTCTCTCTCCCATTTTCACCCCAAAATTTGACCAAAGAGATGAATTATAAAATACCATAGGTTGATTTATGGACCACATTCAGTCCCAAACTTGTAAAGCTTCCCATAGGAGGTTGTTTACACTAGAGCGAGAGTTTTAGGCATCAATAGTTTTTCTTTCCTAATGTGCCTAGTGGGATAGAATCAGCTAGTCCATTCAACTAGGAGCCCAAGTTTATGAGATAAAGTCCTATAATAAGGTCACAAAAAATAAGGAATCTAAGCTTGATAACACCACATCTAAGAAATCTAACTCACCAAAGGATCACAGGGTATAACACCACTCAAAAATAACAAATGGCTATTCAAGGCCCATTGATGAGCTTTGTATCATGGGATAGTGGTAGCCCACTTATACTAATAACACCCCAAACTATGTGGGACCCCACTCCTATGAATTTTTTCAAGGCACTTCCCAAGTTCTTAGGAGAGGATTTCAAGATCATAGTGGAACATCTCCAAGATGTTGTAAATGTGTGCACTGTGCATTGTGTACTATGCTAATGTACATAACATAGTCTTGAGGCTAATAGTGGTATATTTTAAAGGATGAGATTTTAATTGGTATTGATCTTTATGAACCAACTCAATAAACACCTAGGATGACTTGGGCCACAAATTGTTTGACTAGTTCAATGATAAAGCATACCAATCATCCCTCCTATAGTAACTAATAACCATCAAGAGAGGCTTGCAAGAAGCCATTATTGATTTCAACATCTAATTTAATAAGACCTAGAAAATGATCCCAATAGTGGATTCATACTCACATGCATGGATATTATGTTCTATCTCAAAGCCTTTAATTCATACATTATGGTTATGATTCAATCACTTGGAGGCTAGATTTTGTTAGATGATTATGATCTATTAGTAAGGGTCAAAAATAATTTGATAGATATAGAAAACTACCTATACATCCACCAATGTTGATGTTACTAGATATATCAATACATCCATAAGAATAAGCCTTGAGTACCTCAAGAACCACACCTCTTATGTATGTGTATCTTCTCACTAAAG
This sequence comes from Torreya grandis, assembly GCA_037957365.1. Taxonomy (NCBI): domain Eukaryota; kingdom Viridiplantae; phylum Streptophyta; class Pinopsida; order Cupressales; family Taxaceae; genus Torreya; species Torreya grandis. Next base: position 686,321 of record JARHVA010001449.1, read on the forward strand.
CAAGCACATCTAATGAATCCTCCCTAGATGTAGAGATGAATGATATGAGGAGTATCTTATAGAAATTCTTCAATGAGATGGCCAATCTCAAAAGATAGAAAAGATATGTCTATAAAGCTCCCTTTCAATAATTACCAATAAAAGAGAGTAACATACTAATAAAATAATTACCAAGAGAGATAAATTCCAAACCATCAAGCTTCAAATCATTAAGTTCCAAACTGCAAGATGTGGCTTACAGACCAAATAGTTGTGGTACCTGACCCCTTTCATATTGTATCACCTAATATGAATATGGAGCTAGTTGTTGTCCAAAAATACTCTATGAATGACTCTAATTGATTGTGATTTCATTGAAATGATGTTCATGGACCCCAAATCTATCTAAGGCCCAACCTAAAATAGATGTCTAGAAAATAATGATGACAAGGGAATTCCCTTGATTTGACCTATACATACTGGTCCCCAAGGATTGAGAATGTAGTATTGATGGTAAAAATTCAAGGGATGTCCCGATAATAAGAATAATAAATAGCCCTAGATCACACACTATTATCATGGGTCAAATATGAATATGCAATATACACGTGAAAAGTACCCATGTATAGAGCCCCACAAGGTCAATCATACTACTACACTTGGTTAAAGAAAATATTGGTTGAAATCCCTAAAGCCATTTCAAGGCCCAAATTGACCTTTGATAAAGGCTCAAAACCTTACACTCCACCTCTAACATATCTAAAATAGAGTGAGGTAGAGTAGAACAAAGTGACATATCCTTAGGTCTCACCTCAAGGGTCATATACTGTGGTGGAACAAATGAATAATGTTCCAACCAACATCTCCCTATGGGATGTCTTATTAGTCCTTGAGTAGAAGTCCCTACTAAAAGAATCCTTGGAAAAATAAGAAAATACCATGTAAGTAAATCCAACTACAAAATACACAATGATAAAGGGGAGGGAAGATAGCACAAGAACATAACCCCAGATTCCCTCTGCATTCATCAATATCAAAGAGGGGGTAAGTAAGAAAAAACTACCCCATTTTATTTTATGTTGATTGTAGGGAAGAAATTATTTCACAACTCCATGATTGATTTGGGTGTGAGCATGATGGTGATACGTAAACAAATAGAGGATACATTATAATTGAAGTATGAGCCATTGAATAAAGGAGTAATGTAGTTGGATGAGAAGAAAATTTAGACCTTTGGGATCATCATGGATTTTACCCTCATATTATATTCTTGTCCTAGTATTACTATATCACAAGATATTGTAGTGATAAACATCCCACCTATCTTTAGGCTATGTTTGTCAATAGACTTCACCACCAAAATAGGTAGGTACTTATCATTAGACCAGTCCCATTTAATCCTAAGGACCAAGTATGGTTCAAAGTTGAAAGTGTTATTTGAACTACTTTAACTAGAACACATAGTGGGCAAATTTATAATGAATTTTGAAGCAGCACATGCTTCTTTCTCAAGAAAGGAGATGCACTATATGGATATGATCGAAGGAGAAAAGGTTATGGATACTAGAAGTCTAAAGGAAGAAGCCCTCATGAATGAATTCATTAATAATGACACATTTGTATTATTTCACGCCACGAACCTTAGAACCTATGTGATGCCACCAAAATTAAAAATTCAACTCATCCCAAGGGATACAAATGTGGAGGCTAATAGAATGGTAGTGATTGGTTCCCAATTTACCCCAGTAATAAACTTGTTCACAAATGAGCAAGTAGTAAGGGTAATCATTAAGACCACTATCCAAAATAATGACCAAAAATGGAAGGTGTTTGAAAATGATTCTCAAATTTCCATGTTTATCTATAATCATGTGAATTCATGAAATAATTGCAACCAAAAATTGAAAAGGATTACAGGGACTAAACCATGTAGTAAAAGACCAACAATTTGCTAAAGGTCCTCATTACCCTATAGAATATTTTTGACTCTGATGATGCAAGGAATGAAAAGCAAAATTTTGTCATAGATAAGGGTGATTAAGCCAAGCTTGATGCTAGAGGTGGAAGGAAGCTGAAGGTTAGAAAGGAAGTTACCTAGAAAGATAAAGAATGGTTGGTTTCTTTCTATGACAAATACAAAAGAGTCATCATATGGAATTATGATGACCTAAAGGGATATGGTTTCAAGGTCATTTAGGACACTATAGACTTGGTACAAGTATCCAATCTAGTTCAGTAGAAACAAAGGCTAGTAAACCTAGAGATCAAATCTTTGATTGCCCAAGAACTTAGTTAAATAATTGAATCTAAGATTATATACCCAATTAAACATTTAACTTGGGTGTCTAACTTGGTTCTTATGTAAAATAAGAGTGGAGAGATCTAGTTGTGCATGTATTTTTGGGATCTAAATAAGGCAGCTTTGAAGGACCATTACCCCCTTTCTCTATGGAGTAGATCCTTTAGATAGTAGCAGGTGAAAATACGTTATTTTTTATATGAATTCTCTAGGTAAAATTAGGTATGGGTGAATGAAGAGGACCATCAACAAACCATTTTCACCATAAAGTGGGGAACCTTCACATATTTGAAGATGCCTTTCAATCTCTCTAATTTTAGGGTGATATTCCTATGGTCAATAGATGTAAATTTAAAAGGGCCAATAAATAAGATCATCCTCATCTACCTAGATGACCTCACTATGTTTTACAAGTAGAAGAAGGACCACTTCAACCATTTGGATAAAATTTTCCAAAAATGTCAGGAATTCAGGGTGTCTCTCAACCTCAAGTGTCTTTAGAGTCCTGCAAGGAAAGCTACTTGGGTACATGTTATCCAAATAAGGGATCACCATTGATCTAGAGAGAATAACAGCCATTAAAGACTTAGTCTTTCCATTAAATAAGAAGGGAGTGCAATCTTTCCTTGGAAAGATTAATTTTATCAAAAAATTTGTATTTGACTTCAGAGGATTGGTAACACCAATCATGTTGATGTTGAAAAAAGACCAAGCCTTCAAGTGGAATCTTGAAGGAAGAGCAAGATTTGATGGAATAAAGTATGAAATAGGTACCACACTTGTACTAGCTAACCTAGAGTTTTCCAAAGACATCATTATGTATGGTTGTGGGAGTGAGCATATCTTAGTGGTTGTGTTAACTCAAAAGGAAGAGGAAGGAAGAAATGAGCATCTAATCATGTTCTACTCAAGAACATTACATGGTTATGAATTTAAATAAATTTTTTTAGAGAGATAAGCTTTCACCATAGTCAAGGGTCTCAAAAAGGTCAAGTGCCTTGTCATGGGTATTAAGATTATGGTGTATGTAAAACACTCAAATATTTGTGAATACATCATGAAAGGAGAGATCATGGAAAAATTATCCAATTAGATCACCAAGATCCTAGAGTATGACATCAAGGTCAGGCCAATAAAGGTGATAAGAGGAAGAGGCATCTATGAGTACCTATTACAATGTGTAGATGTCCTACAAGAGGAATAAGACATGATAAAAATAATCCTACTCAACCAATTTGAGACTAATAGATCTTGGGTGACCAACCAAATCCACTTCATACAATCTAATCAATATCTAGACAACCTCCCTTTGCATAAAAGGAATTTATATAGACTCTAGGGGTCTAGCTACACACTGGTCTAGGGAGTCTTATTCAAAATGAACTTTGAGATAGACCTACTCTGATGTCTTGAAAGACACTAGGACTAAACGATTCTCTAAGACATGCACTTTTATCCTATGGGTATTCAATTATAAAAAAAAATCACTAAAACAAATATCATTCACATAGAGTATTACTAGTTGACCATGTTTTCAAACTACCATAAGGTAATAAAAAATGCCAAAAATGAAAATTCTTTGTATGGAAAAGGAATAATTTAGCCATGTCACTAAACCTAATTGTGACTGATGAACCCTTTACATAGTGGGTCTTAAACATCATTGGGATGATCAATCCCATCTCCAATGCTGGTCATAAGTGGATATTGACAACCACCAACTACTTCACATGGTGGATCAAAGTAGTCCTATTGAAAGAGGTAATCAAGAATGTGATTCTTGACTTCTTTTAAGAACTCATGGCTAGGTTTAACCTACCTAAGATAGTCATCTTTGATAATGTAAAATCCTTCCTCAGGTCTAAAATTTTTTAGTTCATGCTTTAGGATGGTATCTTATTAAAATATTCATCTAATTACTACCCTTAAATGAATGGGTTGGTAGAGTCAAAAAATAAGAATCTGATAAGACTGATCAAAAGGATGGACTCAAAATGTCAAAGAGACTAGCACATGCACATGAGAATGACCCTATGGGTAGATCATATCACTCCTAAATAGATATTTAAAACCTTACCATACAAACTTGTATATGGGAAAGAGGTAATCATGTTGATGTCATTATAAATACCTATATTACAACTTTTGAAAGCTATGAATATTATAGGAAATGGATCAATGGAGATTAGGCTCATAGAGCTAATTAGCCTCATAGAAGTGAGGGAGCATGAAAATGATGCAAAAATCACTCAATAACAAGTGGTCAAGTGGTGGTTCAACAAGAAGTCATCAGACCCAAGATTTAAACCCAAGGATTTAGTTATCAAATATGATCAGAGAGCTGCAAAGCTAGGCTAACACATAAAGTTTGATTCTCTTTAGAGATGACCATTTCACATCATCGATAGTAGGTAGGGGAATTCTTTTGAGTTAGAATATGAAGAGGTAAATGCATTAAAGATCCTAGGTAATGAGATCAATTTGAAACATTTTAACTAATTTGCCTACCTCCCTTTTATACATAATTAGATAGTTTCCCTTTCTATTTGTGTGTTTCCTTTCCTTTTTTGTTTTTTTCCTTTTATTTATTTCCATTTCTATTGATTTTTCATTTTATTAAGTGTAATTGGTACAATTGGATTGTCTAGCTACCATGTGTCCTCACCCTAATCATCCCAAATCTTAAATAAACATTCTCTAAAAGATGGTTATCTACCCAACTCACCTGTCATTAATGTTAAATGCTCCATTTTACATGACTTCCCATAATTATCACAAAAATATCTTACAAATGGATTTTAGAGTGTATGTTCCACCTTTATTATTTATATGGAACCTAATTTCAAATTTCTCATAATGATCCCATCTATTTTCATCAGTGTAGGATACCCTTGACTCATCTAAGCCAAAAACTTGATACATAGAGATTCTTAAGAATATTAAGCAATTTTAAAGAGTAAAGAGAGATAAGCTTAAAGTTGAAATAAGAGGTGAGTAGAGAACCATTAATATATTGCATCCCATAAGATAGAAAGTGGTTTTGGAGCAAAATTCTTGAGATAGATCCTTCAACATTTTTTGGGGGAGAGAAGAATCCCACAAGATAGATAATCCACAACTTGGGTAGCTAGGGAGACCTTCCTCCTAAATATATTGTAAGTAAATCCTCCATTTCTAATCCCACTCAACAAAAGGATAAAGTATTTAATGCCAATAAGGTGGCTAAAGGGGAATACAAAGACCAAGCATTGGTCACTCATTTCATGGATGATATATTTGATCCCAAGTTGGCTAGGAATACAAAAAGAATGAGAGAGGGAACCCACACTCAAATTGTCAAAAGGTTCTATAGGGAGGAATATGATTCCTTCAAATGTGTAATGTGGGAATGCATGTTGGCATAGTATTCCTTATGTTCATTCATGCTTAGAGATAATTTCCCTATTTAAGGAGAGTTACAATGCTAACATTGGCATAATTACTGGTAATGCCAACCTGAGGATAAAAATTAGTGAAAATAGTATTAAGGAAATACTCTAGCTTATAAGTAACCCTAAAGTTGATATCTATAACATAAAGATCCTTCAAAATATCTGGGACTCTTGATCCAAGATAAGGTGAACTTCCTTGACTTCCTCCTCAAGAGAGACATCATGGAGATGTCACCTCTACTCATCCCCTTGGAAAACATCTCCTTACATTACTTGAAGGATACTTTATCCATGTTGGCCTTTATGTTAGGGAAGGAATTTGATGATAACATCAATAGATTTTAGTTGGGGGTGATCTTCTTATTTACCATGATGAAAAATGGGGAGGTATATAGGATGGATTTTATAGAGTGTATTTCCATCACCATGAGGAATGAGTTAGAGAATTTTATAACTTTTGGTACCTCTCGATACTCATCCTTCCTCTTGCATCTCATTTTATACCAACATTCCTATCTCTTCTCTTCATATCTCAATCTTAACTCCTATGACATGGATGTTTTCCCTAATTTGGTGACCCTAATCATCATATGGAACCACATCCTATTTATCACCTGTGACTACTATGAGTTATCAAAGCTCTTTATGGATCCAATTCTCATCAAACTTAGTATAGAGGCCCTTATATTCAAACTGATACATGAGCAATGTTCATGGCTCACTGAGAGTAAGGTCCCAATCAACTAGTTCTAGGGAACCCATTTTACATTCATCTAAGTTCATGGTTTTTAGGGAGAAACCTTATATCTTATATGTATTATAATAAAGAGGACCCTAGCTCTAGAGTTGGCTCACCAGATTGACATAGTGGACACCATATATGGAATAGGGAAGAAGAAGAAGGGTCTATATGATGTCCTTTTTTGAAGAGATGACATCATAGTGGTAAAGAGATAGTAAGAATACCTACTCATAGCTAAGATGATAGAGCTTTACCTCAATTTAATAAATGGCAAATCAAACTATCATCTAAATGGATTCATGACATCCTTGAAGATTGCTAGCACTCCTAAGCATCAAACCAAACCATATATAGAATATAGGAGGTTTCCCACTAAAGACATCCTTAATACATATGTTTATCTATATTAGATCCCATTAGACACCCTCAAACCATGGGAGTCCTTTTATGATGTTATCGAAGCATATGACCTGTCTAAAAAATTATCGAAGGGGATGAAGAAGAAACTCATGTAATTGGATTAGAGTGAAGAAAAACTAGCTACTTTTATGAAATACAGGTATGAAATCACTAATACATACTCCAATTATGATTGTAAAGACATATATGATACATTTTAAAAGCTTTTGGATGATAATAATCTAGAGGAGGGCTTAGTAGAAGCATAATCCTCCCCTAAGACAATAATATGAGGAGAAGAGGAAGAAAAAGATGCCTTGGGCAAGGAGTGGTGGTTGTACCACACAAGAAAGAGGCTAAGATCTTGGAGATTTAAAATCCCTCAACTTGTCCACCTATCTTTTACCCACATCCCAAAGCCCTATAGTAGCAATAAACTCCCTTAAAGCACCTCATGACTAGTTTACTCTAGTCTAAGTGGCCTGAGGCACCCAAATCCTCCCTTCCAATAGAGATCATGTACAAGAAGATTCAATTTTTAGATCCCCTTCTTTCCACCTTTTCCTCCATCATTAACTCCATTTTTCCATCCACCATCTCACTTCAAGTTGTGGCAATATTTATGGCCCAACCAATTGCTTCCCTATCCCCACTCTCCTCTTCATCCACTTAGCCCACCACCAAACTCTCACAACTTTCTTCTATAGTATTGATCTCTTATTGCATGCCTCCTGACCCTTATACCTTCATCATCCATCTCATATTCCATCATGGCAAAATATCCATTCACCCCATCCCATAAACTTTTTCCTTTCTCTCCTACCACCCTCACCCTCCATTCACTCACCTCTTCAGGGATAGGGTTCACTACTTCATAGTAGTAAGTGACCATTATATTCACACTATCATATTGAATCCCATTCATAGGGGAGATAATTTGAGCACTGGATTAGTATCATCAATAGATGGACTCAAGAAGGAGGGCTTATGAGGCCTAAATTGAAAATAAAAGGGGAAGAAAACTAGGGTCCCTATACAAACTCACATGTAGTCATTTTATGACCCTATATATCAATCTCTCATGATTTTTAATCTATACCCTTGAGTATTCAAGCCCCAAGAATAGATGCAATTGAGGGACTATGATATACAAGTTGTTAGCCTCAATCTTAGCAAGGATAGACTCAATAACAAGGTCAATATAATGGAGTAAATGCAAAATTATATAACCATATACTACATTAAGGTAACCTAAGAATTATAAAATACCAAATTGGAACTCACCAAAGTGAATGTTATGATTGACAACCTCATAGTTGAAGCTAATGCTAAAGATGTCGAGCTCAACAAAACAAGGTCTAACCTTCCAATCTATGTCTCTAATGAGAGCTTTTAGGTAAAATCTAATTTATGAGTGGCCACTGAGACCAAGTTGTAAGAAAGAGAGGTTGAAATGGTGTATACCCACCAAAATCTCTTAGATTTTAATTAGACATTTCAATAATTATAGTAGTAGACATAATAGGAATCCTTAGTCAAAGACTAGGAATTTGAGAAATTGAAAAATGAATTTACCACCCATTTGTAGGCCTTAAAAATCCTCCTTATGGTCCATTAGATATATAAATATTACTAGGAGAGGATCAAGGGAATAGCCACAAACCTATGTCCAACCCTCACCTTTATAAAAAAAATCATATAATTTGATCTCATAGTTGAGTACATTCATTGATCAAGATATTAGCTTCATGGATCCTAAGGTCTTAGATTCACAAATCTTCATCCAAAATATTTATAGTGCTTTAGATGAAACACTACAAGTAGTGGGGGTGATTGAACAAAGGTAGGTGGTAGTAAAGGTGCATGAATTCCTAGGCTACAACAAAGTAGCTAAAAAAAACAAGACATTCCTTAATTCTTTAGAGTAGGTGGTGTAAGAAAGGTGGGGGCACATTAAGTAACTAGTCCAACTAGGACTCCCCTCCCCTTTTTTGGTAGATAGTATCATCCTCCTGAAGGAACATATCAAAGCATTATTATAACAAAATAAAAATTATCAAACCATTTTCATGGCTCTAAATCAATCACTTAGTACCTCCAAACTAGAAAAGATATTATAGCTACTTGTCCAACTTAAATTCTAAATGTTGGTAGTTGCTCAGGGTTTGGGAATCATCTCCATCAAGGAGATTATTGATCTAGATAAATCATTTGAGACACTTAGAAAGAAGACCCAACCCAAGGAGGAGGATTGGGTGCCTTTATAGGTGGATCTATTTTGAAATTTTGTTTCAACTAGTCTATGAGCTAGAGTTTTTGGTTCTCTCATCCATTGGTGGATGCCCCTATGAGTCACCATGAATTATGGAAAAAAAATAGGTTTGATATTTTGGAGTATTTTTTATTTAGCTTCAAACTCACTTGGCATAGCTAGTAATTCTTTGGCACATTCTAGTAGTTCTCCTTTCAAGCTCTTCCTTTTTTAGAGCCCCTTTTCAAATTTTTACTTAAGTATCAGCCTCCATCCACTTCTTCCATGTGGAAACCTAATCCTTATTTAGCTTGAAGAGCCTCTCATTTCACTTTAGTGGAGCATCAAATCGACATGTGGAAACCCCACACTCTTCAAAGCCATTTTCTTTTGGGTTTAGACCTCCAAGTAGTGATATTGGCCAGTCAATAAATAAATGAGGCCCACTAAGCCATTTACATGGAAAACACATTTTCAACACATGGTAGCTTCATGCTCAATTTTTAAAAGAAATGTTTCGCTTCCCCTAGGAGGAGTTTATTCTTTACACATAGTGCCCCTACATTTAGACTCACTAAATAAGTTCCCATTTCCTCAAGAGAAGCACTAGCTTGACACATGTCATCCCCACACTTATACAAGAGCAATTTTGGTATATCATTATTTAGATCACTACCATTGGCTAGAGAATATTAAAGGTCACCTACTAGTTGGTTGTAATAATAAAGAGATGATCTTTTCCATGTGTTACCCCAATGCTCATTGAAGGTTAAGACTTTCCTATCAAACAAAGAAGTTGTGTCATTATCCAAGGCAAGTGGATTCCCATCCCTAGTTTTATATCAAAAAAAACTCCAAAGATATACATGTGGCATCACTACATGACTCCTAAGCATCATGGCCTTAACAAGACAAAGTGGCCATGCAATATCCAAAATCTAGAAGCCAACTACACTCATGAGGCTGAGTTACTCTTTAAGTTGTAATGGCATCATTATGGGTGTGAGTGCTAGGATTTCTAGGTGTCATACTCATGAGAAGTTGTATTTCCCATATATTATAGGCTCTTTCCTTTTGAAAGGGGTTGGATACCATTTTTCTTGTATTAGCTATTTTTTATACTGCCATTTATAATAGAATAGAAGTAATATTGGTTAACATTTTCTCATTCTTAGACCTTAATAAGTGCCCCTTATAGGTGTGACTAGATGTTTTGTATATGCCCTTGATGCCTTTTATATTCATTTCTCCATCTAATAATGAAGAGGATGTGATATTATATGTTATATTTTCATGGGAAATTACCTCTATCTTTTATCTATTTTCTTCTTCTTTTATAGTATTGATATTTGCTTTCATTATAGATCTTAATCCATGCTTTGTGCTCTTTGTTTGATTTATTTTATGTAATTATAGTCTATCTAATTTAGATATTTTGGTGCATCCTTTATGCTCTGTTATGGTCTTCTTTTCAATTTTATTTTCATTTCTCTCTCCCCTTTTCACCCCCAAATTTGATTAAAGAGTCAGCTTTTAAAATCTCAGAGGTTTCTTTATAGACCGCATTCAGTCCCACACCTGTAAAGCCTCCCATAGGAGGTTATTTAACATAGATCAAGAGTTTTAGGCATCAAAAAGTACAACATTTTAATTCCATTTTCAAGACCATATTTGTAAAGAGTGTGAAATGAAGAGAGAATGTGTGGGGTGTTGTCATAAATGAAAATATTCTTTTGTGTTGAAACCCTAATCATGGATAGATAAGATTTACAACACATAAATGTTAATAATGGGAAAATGATAGAATAGATTAAATTAGTGAAATAGAAGGGGATATGGATGAGTCTATGATAAGGAAGGAAAAACATTGAATTATGGACCTTGTGGAGGAGGGGGAACCAAATATTTCCAATATATTAAGTCTCAAAGAGTTAAGGGAGGCAATATGATTAGTTCTTGAGGATAAAATTTTCACTCAATTATGAATGAGTTTGTGAAAAATATGATATCCCTAGGTGGAGAGTCAAGTTTTGTTGAAATTTGTGATTTCAAAAGGAAGTGGAAGGGTGATGTGAAATATGAGGACATTGGTTTTATTTTAGTATAAATACCTCAATATGAGGGTTCAATGCACAAGTTCCATTATTTAGTTGGAATATTGTTGGGAGGAGCACTCCAATATTTGAATAAGGAAGTTTTGAATAAAAAACTACATGAATGGAAATAATTATTATTATCAATAAAATTTTCACCCTTGAGGAGGGTGTTTAAGCCTCCTAACTTAAGTGATATGATGGGGACTATTCAAAGGATCAGGGTAACGTCATAGATGAATAAAACCTCTAGATAGGACTAGATCCCTTAATGCATCACTTATAACTAATACTTGTAAGGGAAAAGGGAAAGAGAACTGAAAGTAAACTAAACTAGGGATGTGAAGCACCAAATTTATATCTTCTACCTATCTATAATGCACTGATAACATGAATTATGACTCAATATAGTTTCACAACTCAAATGGGGTATCTAAACATGTATTTTTCACATAGAGGTTATAACATGATGCATAAGGGTTGATCAAGAGGCCTAGAAGACAATAATGAATGCTTCCATTTTTAATCCATGAAAATATATTTAGAATTAATTTATATGACCTGAAAAGATAACTATTCACTTATAAAGAGGTAAACATGATAGGATAAATGAGAGTAATTAGCACAATATCACTAACATCCATCAATTAGCATTAAGTGTATACTAGATACAAGTGTTGAGAAGGCTTAATTAACATTTATTCAATTTAGAGGCAAAACAAGTGTTCATTTGGATAGGGATACATTATATCCATCAAAAGGATATTTTATAATGCCAAATTTGGGCATACATATAGAATGGAATGATAAAGAGGAAAGATAGGCATAGAAAAGCCTATGACAAGTGTCTCTTCATGAAGTAGTAAGTTATAAATAATAAGGAATATAAGTAGGTAGTTTATGAATCTTCACTAAAATGTTTCATCTTTTTATAACTCTCTTATTTATGAAGGTGGCTAGGAGATAATCATTATCATCTATGACTCATTTTGTCTTTCTTGAAACAACCCATTAAGAGTGATTATGAAGTGACAAGTCATATTATTATAGTATAACTGCTTGTGTTGTGTTGGACACCTAGATGAGTGGAAATAATTATTGTTATCAACAAAAGTTTCACCCTTGAGGAGAGTGTTTAATCTTACTACCTTAAGTGATATCATGGGGACTATTCAAAGGTTATGAGTTGAGTGACCTTATAGCTAAAGAGAACCTCTAGGTAGGGCTAGTTCTCTTGATGTATCGCTTAGAAATAGTACTTGTAAGGTAAAAGGGAAAGAAAAATGAAAGAAAAATAAAATAGGGAGGTGATGCACCAAATTTTTATACTCAACCTATCTACAATGCACTAATAACATGAAATATGACTAAATATAGTTGCTCAACTCAAATGGGGTATCCAAACATGAATGTTTCACGTAGAGGATATAACATGATGCATAGGGGATAATCAAGAGGCCTAAAATACACTAATGAATGATTCCACTTTTAATCCATGAAAATCTATGTAGAGTAAATTTATATGACCTAAAAAGATAACCAACCACTTTTAAATAGGTAAACATGATAGGACAAATGAGAGGAAGTAGCATACTATCACTAACATCCATCAATTAGCATTAAGTGTACACTAGATACAAGTGTTAAGAAGGTTTAATTCAATATAGAGGCAAAACAAGTGTTCATTTGGATAAGAATACACCATATCTATCAAAAGGATATTTTATAATGCCAAATTTTGGTATACATATAGAAGGGAATGAGAAAGAAGAAGAAGATAGGCATTGGCAAAGACAATGAAGAGTGTTTCTTTATGAAGTACTAATTTTCAAATAATAAGGATTTTAAGTAGGTAGTTTATGAATATTTTATAAAATGTTTCATCTTTTTCTAACTCTTTTCTTTATCAAGGTGGCATAGGAGATAATCATTGTCCTCTATGACTCATCTTCTCTTCCTTGAAACCACCCATTAAGAGTGATTATGAAGTAGCTCGTCATATTATTGATGTATAAATACTTGTGTTAACTTGGAAAACTATTGAAAATCTACATACCATCATCTTTCCACCTTTATTTTTAAATTTTCATCATATTTCTCACATTTTCTCTCTTGAAGACCTATTTCTTATATCATTATTTTAGCACAAATCTCCCTAGTTTGAGTGATATACAATGATTATAGGAAAAATAAAGGTATATTTGAGTACCCTTTATCACTTTTGTACTTAACCCAAAGTTTCATGACCCAACTATCAAGTCAGTCCCACTTTATAAACACATGTATTTCCCAATTAGGATTAATTAGGCCTAAAGAAAGCATATAACACTAGAGACTATATAAGGCCATAAATTAATGCTCCAAAAATTATAAAATCTTGTGGGGTACATTAAGTAAGGTCATATGGAAAATTTTGAAGCATTTCATAAGTTATGACTCAAGTTAGGGTATTTATAATTTTTCTAGCCATAGGTTGGAAAAACATGGACCTAAGGAGGTTGAGGGAAAATAAAAAGGCAAATTTTGAGTTTTATGGAACTTACAAACAAAATAAGACCTAAATTATGTATTTAAAAACCCCCCTTAACCCTTCCAAGAGTCATTTGTCCTTAATCAATCTCAATGAGCTTTCACCAAGTAAAAAGGTAGAACTTTATATGCATAATAAGGTTGTATCATGGTTGTAGTTATAATTTCCTTTTTTATCATATTTAAAACATCCTTAACACCTTATAATTCTTATAATGTCTCCACCCACACTTATTCTATAAATCCAAATTCAAAAACTCAATACAAAATTGCATATTCTCCTAGATTCTTGAAAATAAGCTCATAGTGTTAGGAATGGTAAATACATTTCAAGAATCCAAGATCTAAAGATTTAGCAACAAGAACATCACACATGAAGCTAAAAACAAATGAGATGAAAAATAAGGCAAGTCAAATGATTATTCAAAATAATATTCTAGTAAACTAAGAAGCCCTTGCATAAGTAAGAAAGCTAACTTATAAAAGATGAAATAACTAGTTAATAGACTAAAGAACATGAGAAATACATAGTCTAACACCCCCCTCAAGTGAAGCTATGGGATAACAATAGCCAAAAAATAAATAGTGGCATATCCATAATATGATTCCTAGTAACTGAGCCTGATAAGGCACTCATGTATAATATGTATCCATGAAATAAAGAAGGAAGATGTCCTCATGAACACCCCCTAAGGACAACTTATGAAACCCTAATCATGATACACAACTCAAGAAAATGAGATGATGAAAAAGGATTCATGAAGATGTCTACAACCTACTACTGAGTCATAATGTACTCCAAGATAAGAACTCCATCCTGAATGTGTGATGAATGAAGTGCATATGTACATCAATGTGCTTGGTTTATTGGTGCTCAACTAGATTGTGTGATATGTGAATTTCACTCTAGTTGTCACACCAAATTATAGTAGGTGATTCCTGTATAAAGCTAAACTTTGTCAACAACTGACAAAGCCAAAGAACCTATTGACTCATTATAACTATTACCCTATAATCTACCTCTATAGATGAAAGTGTAATAGCCTACTAATTCTTTCATATCTAAGAAATATATGAAGAACTAAGACAAAATATATATTTAAAAGTGGTATGCTTGTCATCAAGAGAACATACCCAATCTGAATCATTGTACCTAAATAACTGAGTAAAACCCCTAGTGTAGTGTAATCTAAAATGAGTAATGCCTCTCAAATATCATAAAATCCTCTTAGTAGCCTAACAATGACTGTCATGAGGTGCATGTGAAAACATAGATATAATCCCAAATGTAAATGAAATTTTAAGGAGAGTATGTTTAAATACATAAAAATCCCAACCATCTTCTTATACAATGTAGGATCTCAAAGTGGAGTAGTAAAAGTGGTAATGAGAGTCACTCCAGATTGAAAAAGACAAGGAATTGGATTGTAATTAGCCATGCCAAAATGCTAAAGAATATCAAGGGTGTAATTTTTTTTACTCAAATAAATCCATGTATATGACTGTGAAATCTATAAACCAAGGGTAGAAGTGAAAAATACCAGGATATATCATATCAAACTATGTTTAAAGTTCCTATTAAATATCCTAAATCTGAGATGAGGAGCTACTTATGAGAAGTAAATCATTAACATACAAGACCAATATAATAATGTCATCCCTAATATGTTGAATATACACTATGGGATTAGAGTGGTAGCGAACAAAGCTAGTGGAGAGAAGAAATGAATCCATCTTATCATACCAAACTTTAGGGGCCAATTTGAGACCATAAAGAGACCTCCTAAGTTGAAAAATAAGATAATAATCATGAAAAAACCTAACATGTTTCTCCATATATATTTACTCATGTAATTATCTATGCAAGAAGGCACTCTTAACATCTATCTAATACACTGGTCAACCCTATGATGTAGTAATAGAAAGTACAAGGTGAATAGAATCCATCTTGACAATAGGTGAAAAATTCTCAGAGTAGTCAATACCTTTTACTTGTGAGAAACCATTTGTAATCAGATGTGCCTTATACTTATCAATGGACCCATCATTTTCATACTTTGTGTGATAAATCCACTTGTACCTAACCAAGTGTATTCCCTTAGTAAGAGTGACCAAATTCTAAGTGTGATTCTTCATCAAAGAAAAATACTCATATGTCATCCAATCATCCCAATATTATATCCCATGATCCTATGAAAAATAATGTGGATCCCTAAAGAATTCCTAATACAAAATTATATTACCAATAGAGTGTACATGATGATGTCAAGTGGATGAAAGATCCTGTATGAAAGGTTTTTCCTAAAAGACTATAGTATGAGGCCACCTAGACATAGTGGCAACATCAGTGTGAATAGGATCCTCAACCTATATAACCTCCTTAGGGGCCTCCTAAACTAGTTACTCAAATAATGAATCCTCAAGAGGAGGTGATGAATCATCAATATAAGAAGGCATGGAAGAAGATGAAGAATAATGATATGTGAAATGCTCATCAAACTATACATGTGCTCAAAAATGAACATCATGAGTATCAGGATATAAAATATGATAAGCTCTCATGTCATCGTAATACCCTATAAAAATCAAAGGTTTTCTCTTCTTATCCAATGCTTTCCTTTTCTTCTTTGGTACAAATTCCAAATCAAGGCTCCCAAAGAATCAAAAAAATGAGACATCAGTATTAGTTCTAGACCAAGCCTCCTTTAGAGTCAAATGATCAAGTGACCTATGTGGTGCATATTTTTGAGTGTATTTTTCATAATTAACTACCTCTGCCCAATAGATAAAAGGTAAATCCTATGAATACATCATGTAGTTATCCATCTACTTCAAAGCTCATTTTTTGCATTATGCTAATCTATTTTGAGGTGGAGTATGTGTAATAGAATGCTAGTGAATGATACCATGGGATGCCAAAAAATTAGATAAATCTCGACTAAAGTACTCCCTCCCATTATCTGTACAAATCTTCTTGATGCAACTAGAATATTTTTACTCAACCAAAGCCTTAAATAATTTAAAGTGATAAAATACATCAAACTTATACTTGATAACATAAACCCAAATATTCCTTGATAAATTATCAGTAAAGGTAAGTGAATACTTATTTGCATTGAAAGGAGTAGGAATGACCATCAAATCATTATGCATAGGCTCAAGTGGTGAATAAAATCTCATGGACATACTCTTAGGAAATGGATATTGGTGTTGTTTCCTTACTGCACAACTAGGTCAAATTCCATCAAGACATGAAACTTTAGTAAGACCCTCTACCATACTATGAGTACTTAACTCCTTCAAATATCTATAATTGAGATGTCCAAATCTCTCATATCAAAGCCTACTCTCAGAATCTACATGAGAAACCAAACACAACCCTAGATGAGAGGTATCATAATAAACCTCAAAATAATATATTTGAGAACTATAATTTATATCATCCCATGATATAAGTGTGTAAGGCTTTAACAAGCTTGAATTTTAGCACCTTATAGTCTATAAGTCACTATCTTTCCCTGGCCATAACAGTAAATATAATAAATTGGAAGTAGATTTATGGTGATGTCTGAAACATATAATTCATAATTTATGTGGCAAACATCTACCTATATGTCACCCTTCCCCTTAAAAAAATAAAATAATAATCTCCAACATCAATGTTGGAAGTATAACTCAAAATAAGATATACAAAGGAGTCCTTAGAAGAAGTCATGTGGTGTGAATCAACAAAATTTAGAACCCAACTATCTGAAATAGGTGATTATGATCTCTAGACAACACTAAGAGCTTTCTCGTTATCATGCGATGGAGAAGGATTGGATATATAAATATTATGTTTCCTAATGGAATCCTCTAGATATTGCATTCTTCAAAACACCTAGACTCTTCATGACTAGTCCCCCCATAATAGGAACATGATAGGTTAGACTTATTCTTGGATTTGGAAGATGATTTGGGTTTAGATGTGTTGGTGTCGGGCTTATGTGTATTTTGATATGTAGGAGTGTTCTTATTCTTACTCTTTGTTTTCCCCTTAATCTTAGGATGTGATGCTACTAATTTTTTTTTGAGAGGTGGAAGACTCAAGGTGAAATAATTTGGATTCCTCTCTCATAAGTCTCTCACAAAATGACTCTAAATTAGGCATTTTGAATGTGATAGATAAGGAATCCATGCTAAATAAAAATTAAAAGCAAATATTTGGAATGGACCACTTAACTTGGAAAAAATATAGTACACACATTCTTCATCTTTCTTATCTCATCCACTCCCATTCAACTGTGTCAACAAATGTTTAAACATAGTGAGGTAGTCTACAATGGAAGCAAAGTCATCTAGATTGAGTGAAGTAAGCTCCAATTCAAGTTGCATGGATCTCATATGATCTACTTTTAGAAATAAACCTTTTATTTTATCCCATATTTTTAATGTAGTATCACACCCATGTAGATGAAAAAACAAACTATCACTCACATATGTCCCTATCAAACCCATACACTCTTAAAACTTACATGGATGATAAAATTCTTTAAACTCTCTTGTGAACTATGGTTCAGTTTCATTCATTAGGGACCATAGTCTTTTTCATTTTATGATTATTTCTATTATAGGTCTCCATGTATGGTAATTGTGTGTAATCAAAGTCTCACAATGATCAATACTAGAATTAGAAGCCATTAGAGTGAATTAATAAAGAGAAAAAAGAATGCAAAAGGGTGCACAAATTGGCACTAAGACAACCCCCAAAAATATTGTATTAAGGAACCCCCTATATAAAAATAAAATTCACCACCAATGGCTTCATACTAGACTCTAGACTAATTCTTACCAACATTTTTCAAATATAGCCTAATAATCACTCAACCTTTTAGTTTCTTTATTCATAAAATACAATTTGGATTATAAAACAATTAAATGCGATCAAATGCACACAACAATTAATTCAAAAAACTTCAAAATATTAAAAAGCCTAAGAAAAATTAATTAACATGTAAAATCAAATAAAATGCCCAAATTGAATTAACCATGATAAATTAAATGAATTATCAAAAAGTAAATTCAAAAATCAAAGAATGTCCTAGGATTTCATAATTACCTTTTTGTGAGTTTTCAAATATCCAAAATATCCCACCCATGCCTATTCATTACTAATCATGACGATTTGACACCTTTCAATTCCACGAGGATTAATTAACTCACAAAGGTAATGTTTGAACCCATTACAAGCCCCAACTACACCTTAACTCACCTTGGGTTAAGGTTAGTTGCTAAACATATAAATACAAGCCTAGACATCTTCATTTGGAGAGATTGAAACATAATAATGTTATAATGTTGGTTTTATGACAATATTGAAATCTATAGAGTTATAACTCAAAAATTATGAATCACAGGCTAATACATCATGGTACATGAACATACATCAAGTAAGCATGAGCCAAACCATGGTGTCAATGGGATAAGGAGCCACACAACTCCATTTGCCAAATATCTCTTGAACACAAGACAAGCAAGCCAAAAAATAAATATCTTGGAGAATTCAAGGAAGGTAAGAAAGTTTATTTTTCTTGCATTTTAGTTGTGCTTTTCTAGTTATTTTTATTCACCATGCTTGTCCCTTTGATCTAGGCAAGATAGTGTTATGCATGTTAGTGTGTTTATTTTCATTTTGATTTCTTTCATTGTGAAGATAACATATGATCTAATCACCCTTTTAGGATTATTTGATCACAAATGGCATGCTTAGTGGGACTTTGAGCACTTTTCATGGTAAGGATATGAATATACAACTCAAAAATTGATAAATAAATGCATGAATATCATCAAAATTGTAGTTTTAGTGTTGATTTTGCCATCTTTTTAATTTTTGTGTTCACTCAGATTTACATAGAGATAAATATAAGTTTTCTATAACTAGCATTAATTATATACTAACCAATTTTAGTCATATATAATCAAGCTTGATCACTATGTGCATCCCCATTACTAAGCTCGATCACTATGTAGGACAACAAGCTAATAGGCCATTTTTAGAGCTTCATTTGGGGTCATACATACTCCATTTTTTATTATTTTTTTTAAAACCATGTGTTTTCTCCTCAATTTTTATAATATGCTATCATTTTACATTCAATTTGTATATATTTTCACAAAATATTTAAATATGATTTTGAATATTTTCAAAGTTTCTAATTATTGTTTCTTGGTTTCATTATAATGTGTTTTCTTTGTCTAATCATCTCCTTGTAGGTTTTGAGAAGTTTTTTAATCTAAAATTAGACTAACCTAATGTTTTTGCATTGTGTTTGATTTGAATATAGGTTCATAGGCAATTGATCATGATCCTTATTGATTTAAATCAATTATTAGCAATTGGCATCAGTTATTACCAACTAATATCAGTCACTATGCTTTCAAAAATCAAAACCCAAGAGCTACTTTCTAAATGTTTGTGAGCTCACTTTAAAATGTGCTTATAAGTAGGAGGATACTCTCTAATTTTTGTAAGTCCAAGGAATTATTGGAACACAAATTTTCAAGTTTAAGCTAATACACATTTCATTTTGGGTACTTATAAAGATCTAGCTAAGTCTTACACAACTAAATTTGATGAGTAAAATGAACATGTTAAATCTTGAACATTTGATCTTTGGTGCTTAAAATGAATTATAATGGATAAGTATTAGAAATTCTTCATTTTTCTGGTTCTTAAAATGAATGCATAAGTCTTTAACATTTATTTTTGGTGTTTAAAAATGAATTTAGGCTAAATCTTAAACATTTGGGTTTTTGGGCTTATAATGAACTAGGTGGTTTTGCTTAAGTTGTGTTATGAAATTTATTTCAATATTTTTCACTTAAGCTAAGGGTCCAAGTAAATAACATCATCACATTTCTATTTGGTTCCTAAAATAAAATTTCACTCGCAATTACTTTCAAACTATTTATTGATTATTTGTTTTTGCAAGAAGAATAACACATGCATGCTCTCCCCCATCCCCTATAAGGAACTTGAGTGATCAAAAGTTAATTTTCATTGATTTTGGTGCCTAGTCTAAGGTGTAGAAATAAATTTATCTAGGCTCTTCCCAAAACCAATATGGTATTGGGTGATCTAAAAGCAACCCTAAAGTCTTTCTACTTATCTTTTATTTTCATGCAATTTAGCTTGGGAAGGAAATGCCATTACCAAGAAATGTCATTACCTCTCATGAGTTATATAGGGAAGCATTGAGTCAGGGATTCATCTCCTGGTAGTGTTTCAACCCCATTCCATGGTAGGGTATACAAAATAGGGAACACATACTGCTAGAGCTAGGGGTTGAGTGACTAACCTCTCTTTTAGTAATGAAGGATTGAGTTAGGTCTAGTCGACTAGGGGACACCACTATGAAGTCCATAGATGGAGTCATCATGTAAAGGAATAGACCCTTGCATGATAATTTGATCAGTATGAACTCAATTGATGTGATTATTCTCTTGTGTTATCCATACTTGGGATCAATCTAGATGGTTGTAACTTATAATTTTGAGTCAACCCCACTTTGTTGAACCTTGATAGGATCTAGGATGATAAACTTATTTGTATTTATATCATTTATTCTTTTATTTCTTAGTGTTTTGTGGTTAAAAATTTGTTTGTTAAAACCATGTCATAAAAAAGATTGTTTGTCTACACTACTTCATTGTTTAAGGAGGAGTTATGTCATTCATTTGATACCTTGTTATGACTTAGACAACATTTTGTGTCAAAAACATTATGTATATCACTTGATTAAAATGGATAAATTTATGCTACCCAAATCAATTCTAGTTTTGAGCCTTATAACTCTTTGAAATAAAGCATTTTTTACATCTTTTGAGAGTGGTGACTCCATTACACTACTCAAATTATTTTGAAAGACTTGTCTTGTCTTATGTCCAAATTTTCATAGTTGTTAGCCAAGAATAGTGCACATAAAGGATGGCCTAGAAGACCACATAGTCAGACTAGAAGACAAACATGGAGAATGACAAGGATGAGAATCTTTTAGTTATTGTCAACTTAGAATATAAGTTGTTAAGATATAAATTCTAATATAGTTGATGAATTGTATATTTAGCTCAAATTATATATTGTTTTGTGTATCTTAGATTAAATATAGTTAGTAACCATCTAGAGATATATATACATGTATGAATTTAGTGAAACAATTGTTAAGCTATTCAATGTTGTGCTCCTTAGTTGATGCTAGTTGATCTTGAAATGGTTACTATTATTTGAGCTTATATTCTTTTTCACTATGATTAATAAAGTTATTAAAAATATTATATGTTATTGAACATTCATATTCCTCCTCTATGAATCTATGTGTTTATGGATTCTACATTTGTTAGTTTCTATAAATCCCATCTCCCACTGTCTATTCTTGTAATTAGCCTAATAATTGAGTTAAATCATCGCTAACAATTGTATGGTGAGCATGGAACTACTTCCCCTAGTTGATTACTAATGTTGTGATGCTTATCTAGAAAAATTAATGTTAAGGCATGGTTAGATGAGTAAATTGATACATTTGCATCTATAGAGGTGAGAATAATAGGTTATGAACCCAAAAAGATTATCCAAGACTACTTGTATGGAGACATATATGAGATCTTTTGGTGTGAATTACCTAAGCTTGTAGTGGCATGGATAACACATGTATAATACTTATGTTATGGGAAAGGAAGTACCTAATAGATTACCTAGACTAAAGAAAACCTAGAGTGAGTGTGCAATCTAGATACTATATGGGCTCAAGCTGTGGACTATTGGGTAGAATCCACTATCAAAAGGTACATTCTTGAAATTTTAGTTTAAGCACACACTATAGTATAAGTGACATAAGTTAAATTTCATAGTGGCATATTCCAAAAACATTTACAACATCTTCCTACTTTGATTAAGATGTTGATCCTTGAAAAGGATGTCACACCAAGACCTACGAATATGAAATAGTCAGGTCAAGTGATATGGGGATGTGCATGTAATGGGAAATGAGTGTATGAGATAATATAGACTATGATCTAGATGAAGGGATAAATCAACATATCCATGAAGCACAATCAATATCAAGAGTGTGAACTATGACATAAGAGATGGGAGATTCCACCAATTGCTGCTAGTAGTAGAAGTAGTCATAGTGTAGCAAGTAAATAAGAAAAGATGGTCAAAAAATAAAGAATAAGAGAAAATAATATTAAAGAAAGTGAAGTAGATGAGCCGAGGTAGAGTATGGAAGAAGGATGAGAAGAAAAAGAGAAGCTAAAGAGTGATGATGAGGGAGTGTATAGCAAGGTAGAGCTTAGTTATTTTAAAGAAGTTGGTGGTTCATCCCCTAGTCAAAAAGTAGAGTAGATAGAGTGCATAATTAATCAATGGAATAGTACTAGATCTATCTAGTAAGAAGGTAGAGTCCTGCACTCATTTCCTATTCCCCCACACCACACATCCCCCATGCCTATAATTAATTCATCACTGGAAACAAGTAGCCTAGTAGAAGTTAACATACATGCTTTGTAAGATAAGCTTATATAAATACATAAGGTAGGTTTTGGTAATAATGCATACAAGTAAAACAGTACACAAAATTAGTAGATTAAGAGAGTAGCTATAACTATCATCGACCATATCCTCTTAGCATAGATCAATGATTGGATCATGCAGATCAAATTGTGGGGTGACATACCAATTAAATTTGAATTAGAACCAAGATCAATAACCAACATTAGATATGATGAAGAGAATAAAGCTACATTTGAAAGAACTATCAGGTGTAAAACATATGCCTTTTTGCACATGATCCATTAGGTAGCACTACAAAATCTCTTAACATAACAACCATTAGATTTATTGAGTATTGCATAGACAATTGATCATCCTAAAGTATGTAGCAAAGCATGGAAGTGGGAATAATAAGTTATCAAATTGGGTAAAGAGGAGATCTTAGATTGGGAGAGTGACTGAGAAACTTCCTCATTAGATAGTCCAAGCTCAAAAGAACATGAGCCAATTATGGGTCATTTGGTTAATCTATCAACACCTCTAGTTCAGATGCCTCTAGTTTAGAAACCACTAGTTCAGACATCTCTAGTTTACAAACCTCCAGTTCTAATACATCCAAGTGTCCAACAAAACCCCATCCAGTCAAGAGGACAAAGGATGGCTCTAACTAGAACATTTATAAATCTAGCTCCTTATGATGGGTTCATAGACCCCAAATAGTACCTGTTGACTTATAAGATGAAATGACAAGCTAAAGGGATCATAAATGAAGATGTTAAGAAGTGTGAACTGATTGGAACACTAAGTGGACATGCATTGTAATACATATTTCATCATAATTATTCACAATAGATAGCTTCTCTATAGGGCATGAAGAATTAGCTTACTACCAAATTCACTACTAAGAAGTTTGTCAGCTAAACCATCCAAGACCTAAAATAAATTAGGCAAGGACCTTAGGAATTTATAACCAAGTATGATAAGTGGTTATAAGATTTACTGAATTGATTGGAGTTTACCTTACCAAACCTAGATAAACATGAATGGTTCATTGAAGGTCTATGGCCATGAATTTGGTTTGCCATTGTGCAAACATAGTTCTTCACAAAAGTAGATGTCTGTTATACTGCAATACAGGTATAGCATATCAAGAAATAAACAAATATTTTTGAGCTAAAATCCCAACTAGAAATTACACTTCAAATGCTCATCTAAATCTAAAAATATATTAGGGAGCAGTAGAAAGCTCAAAAACTAGTCTATGGTGTGTTGAATGTAGCATAAAAGGACACCATCAAAATGATTGTATGTGCAACAAAGCCAAATCCTATGATTTATGTAAGACTCTAGGTTATAGCATATTCAAATGCCATCTACTACAAAACTATCTCAAGAGCTTTTAGAGCCTTTTCTGTAAGTTATACAAATCTATAAATCATGAGGACAAATATTGTAAGGCCTTGCAAAAGATGGAATAAGACATCACTATGAATGTCTTCATAGTCACTATGTAGTAGATAACACCACCAATCACTTCTAATATCTATGTATCTAGTGGGTAATGACCAAATAATGGGGTTTGGGGAACCCAATCCCCACCCTATTACTCTCAAGGAGCCACTAGGTGGATGCAACAACACAGCTAAACCAATTTCCATATCCTCAGCCATGTGACTAGATGCCACTGCAATAAGGATAATTCAGTTATGAACCTCCATAATAGTATCATAATGATTGGGGTTATGAATATTAAAGAGGATGATATCATGGTGAAGGTAGAGGTAGATTCTAGGGTGGCACAGCATGATGAAGACTTGGAGGTGGACCCCCAAGGTTCTATCTATATGGTGAATTGGGCCAGATATAGTAAAACTAACCTACAAACCCATAGAGATAGTCTTTCTATGCATAGTGTCAAACCCATGAGGAACATGACATAGTTGATCATATTATCCTTGAAGAATTGTAAAGGGAGTACATAGTACCTAATGTCAACCCAGTGAATGCACAAACTAAAGAAAATGCCTTTATACAAGTGATCATGTGCATCATGAACAAGGGATCCTACCATTGTAAGCACCATTGAACTTTGGGATTTATAAATCTCACATAAATCAATACCTAGATACAATATTACATAAAGACCTAGTGAGATAGGTTATGAGTTACTAAAGACTGTATAGCAAGAGGAGATAATAGCTACTGACAAAACCACCATCGATATGTAACTATATGGTAAAATAGTGTGCATAGTGAAGTAGGATGGAGTTTTAACTATGCTCATAGAACTAATGCAACTAGTTGATACCTTGAGAAGTGAGGACATTTATCAAAATATTAATAATTTAGTACATCACTTGATGAATTACACATAGAAGGGACAACATATGATGGATAAAATGGTCTGAAATGCTAAGCCAAAATATCATGAGACATAGATGCATGCATAAACATTGATTTAGTATGGTATGAGATACCCATTGCCATGTTCAATTTTGGTAGCATGGTCAACACTATACCATAGTTTACTTAGGAGGCTATTAGATGGCCTCCATTGAGCTATAGCCTAATACACTGATTCTAGCCAATTATGGTAAGGTAGAGCCCATTAGAAGGCTCAAAGATGTCAAAATCATAGTATCAAGATTAAACCCGTGAGGTGATTTTGAAGTGATAGATATGAAAACCATGGATACACATTATCCAACCTTAATAGGTTAAAATTTGGTCTATGATGATAAGATGACCATCAACACAATTTTGAACTAGCTAGAGTCATAGTAGGAAGACCATCTTCTAATTATTCCTTTAGCTACAAACCCTACCAAGCCCTATGTTCCAAGTGAGCCATTGAATCCACATTATCATTAATAGAGCTAGTAGATGGTTAAAACCACTTTATAGATAGAATAATGACCATAAGAGTACCCCAACACTACTCAAGAGTAGGGTGTACTAGATCATAGTGCACCAAGTAAGTTACCTATTGTCTCTCTCCATAAGTTGTCTCTAAATCAGGGAGATGATAAGACAACTTAGTGTACTCACAAACATGGTCCTAAATAGACTTCATATATCAAGCTATGTATATATACCAAGATTACATAGAGCCCAATATAGTAGAGACCATTCACTGGGAGGATGACGAGTCCATAATTAGTGGTGACTCAGATACATACCTCCTCAACTAGGAATAAGGTGATCATGAGCTTCGACCTCTATACATGGTGTGTAACCAAATGATAGATACCTCATTATTTTCCCACTAAGGATTTCATTGAGTTAATTTTCCATTTTGAAGAGCATGTACGCAATATGGAGTAGAGGATCAATGCACTGTAATATATGATAAAAGGTATCATCACTAACTAGTGGGTTGTTCATAATAAATAACTAGATTAGGAAAGTTCATGTGCATTAATAATTGCTCAATTTAGTGTACTCATTTCATGCAAACCCTAGATACTGTTTAAAGAAGGGGAATGCCTTGATGTACATATACAATAATGTGTAGATGACTAGTCTCAAGAGGGAATCTACTCAAAGTATTGGGTCCATAGCTCTATATACACACTGGGACCACTCTTAATGATCTAGTATATCTAGAAAGAAAGGTAGAGAGAAACAACCAACTAGATATAGGTCTAGAATGATTTTATTCAAACTTTCATCTTTAAAAGCATGCAACTAGACATACATCATGTATTGTGGAAGATAGAAACCTTCCTCTATAAAGGGGTCACTATGGATTTCATAGTTGTGCATACCATAGGTGACAAGATGACTCAAGCCATACAATGGTTTGAGTTGCTTAAGGAGAAGTGCAAAGTCTTATTACATCCATACTAGTAAATTAAGGGGGAGATTAATGATGAGTTGAGTAACTCAAGTGAAGAATATTTTAGTCTAGATGATTAACCTTCCAGACTAGATGAACCACTTCCCCAACCATCTGTCAAAGATGAAGAAGATGAATGGTTGAGGTAAATAACTTTCCCAGAGATGGAAGGTGAGTGCACTATCTTCTAGACATTAATTGAATAGGAGCATAAGATCTACCATGAGCCATTAAAGGAGAAAGTTACCAATATAAGTATAGAAGATAACCCTAAAATGGTGTATTTGGGGGATTACTATACAAAGGTAGAAATATCTGAAGTACTTGAGCTACTATACGAGTTTGAGGATGTGTTTCCCAACATATTATTTAAAGTCAAGGGTGTGTATCCTTCACTTGGAGAAATGCATATCAAACTAAATCTTGGTGCAAGGATAATTAAGAATCACCCATATAAAATTAACTTGAATATGAAGGTTAAAGTCAAATCTAAGTTACAATGCATGGAAGATGTGAGAATTATTGTTACTATAAAGAAAGCTAATTAGGTTAGCCTAATGGTAGTTTAACTAAAAAATATAGGTGAGATTAGGATCTTTGGAGACTACAGGATATGAACAAACCCTACGTAAATGATCCATTTCCCATTCCTTTTATAGATGAAGTCTTGGAAGCTATGGTAAGACACGAAGTCTACTCCAAAGATAGTTTCAATAGATACAATTAGATTCCCATCTCAGTTGAGGATCAAAATAAGACTACATTCATAATTGAGTGGGGATCATTTACATACAAGGTAATGCCATTTGGGCTTAAAAATACACTTGTGGTATTCTCTATAGTAGTTATCATGGTATTTCATGAATTTATCCATGACTTTTTCAAAGTTTATTTGGATGATTGGGATATATTTTCCTTATATAAGGAACATTTTTCAAAGATGCACCTCATGCTAGAAAGGTGAAGAGCACTATGATTAGCACTCAACTTAAATAAGTGCCTCTTTTTCACACCATTTGGGGTACTTATAGGCCATGTGGTGTGTAGCAAGGGTATTTTGATCAATCAAGCCAAGATCAACATTATAATAGGGATGCCACCCCCTATGACCTCTAATGAAGTGTGCTCATTCCTAGGTCACACTATGTATTACCGTAAATTCATCAAAGGATATGTAGCAATCTCAGTGCCATTGGAAAAGTTACCATGCAAAGGTGTCTAGTTAAAATAGACACATGAGTATTAAGAATCCTTAGACAAATTAAAAATCAACCTAGTAACTATACATATCTTGGTATTTTTGTACTAGAACAAACCATTTCATGTACATGTATATGAATTTGGAATAGTTATTAGCATAATATTGGCCCAATCAGGAGAAGGAGGATTTGATCATCTAATCCATTCCATGAGTAAGAAGTTATCTCTATAGAAAATAATTATATGAAAATGAAGTGCAAATCCTTAGCCATTGTCTTCACCCTCCAAAAATTTAGACACTACCTACTAGCTACTCCATTTGAGTTGTTTATAGACCACCAAACACTGCACTACTAGGTGAATAGACCAATGTTAGGAGGATGTATCTTGTGATGGTTGTTACTATTCCAAGAGTTTTAGTTATATATAAATATAAAACCAAGAAGAGAGAATGTGGGACCTAACCAATTAAGCAACATAAAGAATGGATATGAACCTAATGATTTTTAGGATGAGTCCCTAGATGCACACCTATTTAAATTAGATGCCATTTACAAACACCTATAATAAATTGTGTAGTTCTTGGAGAAGAGGATTCTTCTAGAACACCACATAGAATGAGAGAAAAAGTAGCTAGTCATCCACACACTCCCCATCAACATTATAAGTGGGTTCCTATATCATAAGGACTGATATGATATCATCCATCAAGTAGCATTAGAACATGAGAATCCTTAGATATTGGAAGAAACCCATCAAGGTATTACGGGAGGCCACTTTATAGGTGAGGTAACTGTGCATAAAATATTACAAAGTGGAATATGGTGATCAATTATATTTTAGGATGTGCAAAGATAATCCCAATAGTGTGACATCTATCAATGGATTAGGAATCCCAACCATAAGGATGAGATGCCATTTCAACTAATGATGGCACAACAACCACTTGAGTAGTGGAGAATCAACTTTTTAGTAACCATTAACCCTCTCAGTCATATAACTCATGTGAGATACATTATTATAGGTATGGATTACTTCACCAAGTGGGTTGAAGCTATCAAAATATTAAGCTATGGTGTGTAAAACATAACCAAGTTCTTATATGAAAACATCATTACATGGTTTGTTTGTCCAATCTAGTTAGTCAGTGATAGAGGTACACATCTCCTTAATCAAACTATTACTAAAATAACATAGGAGTTTCTGATTGTGCACCAAAAAAGTACCGAGTATCATCTATAGACAAATGGATTAACTAAATCTACCAATAAATTCATTATGTGCATACTGACTAAGATCTATGATGTTTAGTGAAATGACTGGGAAGATTGGATCTTAGTGGTACTATGGGCATACTACACACACTACAAGCACTTAATGGGATTTAACCCATTTCAATTAGTTTAGGGCTTGGATGTTGTAATGCCCATGGAGTACCTAGTGCCTAGTTTGTATATCACTATTATGTTGTGCATGGGAGATGAGGAGTTAATGACAACCTATCTACTCTAGTTGAAAAATATGGATGAGTATTAGCATAGAGTTTAGTGAATGTAGGAGATAAATAAATGTATTCAAAAGGCTTGGCATGATAAAAAGCTATACACCAAACTATTCTTGCAAGGCCAATTAGTTTTTCTCTATGAAAGTACATTTAGGGTGAATCTTAGCAAATTGTGCATTTTCTAGAAAATGGCCTTATATTATCTATGATGTTACATTATCTAGCATAGTTACCCTCTAGGACTTAGAGGGAAATGTATTACCTAGTAAGGTAAATGGGTGTTGGCTCAAACCTTACCATTATTAGTTTTTTTTAGTACAAAGCTTGTATAATAATCAAGTGTGTGTGCACATGTAGTTGTTTATAATAGTTTAGGCCTATGTGTATAAGTCTTCTAGTGCATTAGTAGCTAAGATAACATATACAATAAATCTAAACAATTAAATGCCACATGGGGATATTATAAGTGGCCAGAAGGGAGAAAAACCAAAGAATATTGGTTCATAGATCTTGAGAATTAAAGGTATTCTTTGTTCATAATCCCTAAGATATTTGGTTAGAGCTATTGAAAGGACATGATGCATGTACATAGAAGTTAGTTACTTGGAATTTACTAATTGGTGGCAGGTTAGCCAACTCTACCATATAAGATAAAATAGTTAGAAGTGTACAAAGATGTGGTGATAATGTGAGGTTGAAGTAAACATCTTCACATATAACTTCATCATGCCATAGATGCAAAATCTAAGATCAAAATCCAAGAAATTGAATGCTCCCAGATCATTTGGCATGAATCAAATCTAAATAATATTAAATACATATCAATTAGCATAAAGAAACATGGGCACATCAGGTGAAGAATAGAGGAATGATAGCTACACTAAAGATTTTTTCTAATAGATCTGATTGTTACCTACTAGCTTGTTGCCTAACTAAATTTATCACCACACATGTTGACTTTCTCACACTAATTCTATAAATAGAATTTAGGGCCATGACATTCTCACTTTGTGTTTTTGTATTCAAGTAACTCCAAGAATCTGTGCATTCTTGGTAGTTTCCCAAGACACCACTTAGCATTCTCTTCCCCCATGTATAGGAATGGAAATCAAGGAAACCATAAAAGAAGTGATTCAAAGGATTAGGGCCAAGTTCATAGTGGCAAAATTTGATTTAGGCATAGGAGTCGAACTCCAACAAATAAAGTTCTCTTATTACCATAGAGTCACTCTCAAAGGGCTTTATCATGGATGGTTGTTTGGAGAGAGGGGCATTATACCACAAAATAAAGGTTCTAACATTGAATAGCTTCTTAGGTTGTCTAAATTTGGAAACCATGATGATTTGATGCAACTCCTATTATGATGGTATCATGACCAATAGATCTTCCTGAGCTAGGATGTCACCATTGTTATTAACATAGAGATCATTGTGTATACCACTAGTCTATGCTAGTGATGGCAATCTCTAACACCTTATAAGTCTACCAAGCTTCCCATCTCTAACATTATTAAGCAACAAGATAAATGGGGAGGCAAAGGTATTATACTGGATATCTTATTTGATGAACCAGTGTGCCTATTCATAGATTGTTTAAAGCTTTGGTACTGGTAAATGACTAAGGCCACCAAAGAGGCAACCAAAGGTATCATGGACATTGCTAATAGAATGGTGAATGAGGATGCAAAGTTTAATTGGCTAGAGTTCCTATACCATGAGCTTATCAAAAACATCAAAAAATTATTACATGAGTTAAAATACACCTTTCAATACCAATTCCTTATTCTATTATTGTTTTTTCCCAATGGTAGGCACTTAAAGACACTATAGGTCTGTACATTGATTATTGGCTAGATGACCACTTCAGCTTATTACCTATCATACTTTTAACAAGAAATCCCTACTTATAATAGTTGGTGAAATTTTAATAGTAGCATGAGGACATTATGTAGATGGTGGCCACACATTTATGCATTCTTCCAGATGTTATGAAGTATCTTGGATAGCATGCCATAGTCACCAGATTTCCATTAGGCATAGTTATTTGGATCCATGAGCTGCCAACAATGCTAGACAAGCCTTATCCATTCTTTATTGGCATGGAAATCACACAAGAAGTAGTTTCAAGGAAAAAATAGATGGCCACTACACATGTAAAACATTTAAAAGTCATCACATCTTCTACACGACCCTTCTAGGAACATGGTCCACCCATATGAGCTCATGCCAAGAGGAAGGCTCTATAGACTATCCTTGAGTCATCATAAGGGAGAATTGCCTGAAAGACTAGAAGCTAGACTTCTTGGCTCAATGATCCCCAAGTTTTATACATCACAAAATTCTATAATTTTCACACCATTGGAACTGATGAGGACAAGGTATATACCATGATGAGGGACAACATGAAGGATGAATACTATGATAAAGAGGAAGAGAAGGAGTTTTTATTTTAGAAGGTAGTACACACTATCCAAATTTAGAATGCTATCATTGATGACTTGCTAGTTCTTATACCCCCTATCCTTCATCTATTATGGTCATTACAGTCTAAAAAGAGTCAAAATAGAAGTTGAGCTTAGATAAGTTCCTAGAAAAGATGAAGTAGGTATCCCCCAAAGTAGAGCTGAGTGAGAAACACAGTGGGCATGATGTGAGTCCTCTAGTGCACCATCCTCGCACCAAATGTGCATCACTAGAGCCTGAAAGAAAACTAGAAAAGGAGCCACCCTAGCTTAAACTAGGAAAAATAATTAGGTGATGTGATAAAGAATGAGTTTCTTGAGCTAAGATCTTACCATCTAAGGAATTATAAAGTGATCTAGAAACTCTAACTACCAAAGATAATTAGATGGACAAAGAGGAGGTGCAAAGATAGATTTAATAAAGCCACTTTCTATAGTAGGAAGAGGAGATAAAAATACTCTACCACGTGATGAGAAACCCTCATAATCACTAGGTACAATGACCTCTAGGGATTAGGTCAAATAGCTTATAAAGTCTAATGTGTAGTAGAAAGGCAAGGAACTAGTCTAGGTGAAGTCAGCCTCTAAACAATAGCTAGTGCCAATACAAAATATAAAGGATACTATGTTGCAGTAATATATTCTTTAGTATTAAGCGGTATAGTTATAACTCCCAACATATCAAATGCCATCAACCACATCTGCATAAGCCAAGATAGGTGAGGTGTCCAATAAAACATAGTCTACTAAAGAATAGCTATAGGCTATAGAGAAACCATAGCTGAAGGTATCTACAATGTAGGTGGAACTAGAGAAAGATGAATTTTCAAGTCTCAAGTTTTGGAATGAGCCAGCTGAGGATGTCAAGCACACAACCTTTTACCTCCTAGTTTAACCACTCAAGAATGCACCACCCATTACCATTACAAATGACTCCTATATAGTCCCTATTAATATAGAGGTTTCCTTGGACATTTCCAAGTTGTCTTTAAAAAATAAATTATAAGGTGCCTCTACCTTTCATGAGGCTATTCAATAGTTGGTAGTTAGTCTCAAGAAATGTAACCAACATCTCTATACCAATAATTCAAAACTATGGAAGGAGGCTAAGGAAGTGTAGCAACATAAAGCCCACATCAAGTTGTTTGAATGTATTATAGATAAATCATACAAAGCCATTGAAGTTAAGATCCATGTAATCATCCCATAGGTTTTGATATATAATGGTATCAGTGATTTTATATAGCTACCATCATTGGTAGAGAAGCTAGTGCAAGAGTGGAATCTATTGAAGGATTAGCTTGACACATTAGTGGAGGGAAAGAAAGTGAAGAAAGAAATGGTTTCCTTATTTTAGGTGATGGTCGAGTACTAAAATATTATGTATTTTTTAGCTACACATGCCACCTAGATTACCAAGTCCATCCTAGACTAGAACACATAGCTCACCGTAGTTATGGCCAAGATGCAACCTCAATTTGACATGGCCAAACAAGTAAATTATATATATAATGATCCATAGGATACTCCCACCACTATGGACTAGGATTTTCAAAATTCAATTGGTGCACAAATGGTCTCTCTAAAATAGATGTAGGAATGGCAAAATCAAGCCATTCACAATACCTTTATAGGTGTTCAAGCTTAATGCTATGTTGACTAGTCTATGGACATGGTTAAGGAGATCTAGTAAAAGGTTAAGGAAGGTCTTTAATCTCTCTATAATATGATAGACACATAATTTCACTACTTATAATTGATTTAGGAACCACTCAAGAGACTCTTGCACACCACTTGTCACATTTTTTTAGGGTGGACATCATACAAGGCTGATTTGGCATAGATAAATCCTTCAGTCACTATAGAGATCAATGAGCTAACATTTATCAATCTAAATATACTGGTAAATTAGATTAAAAATAAATCAATTCCACCACCTAAAGACACCAACATCCCACCTATGATGCAGTCAAATACAACAAAGTAGTCTCCCCAATAACCATGATCAAGTGATTGCACTAAATTTGAAAGTTTGGTTTCATTATTTTGTCATAGGTCTTATAGTCAACTAGAGTCAAATGATTGAAAACCCACAAAGTGTGGACAATTATAAATTTACTTAGATAAAAAATAATGAATAGTGGTTAAGTAGTGCACCTAAGAGAAAAACTAGCGATGATGCTCTGGTGCTCTTCAAGACATTGTATAGTTCTCCTATTCAGGTCACACAACTAGCTTAGTGATTTATCTTAGGACAAGACAAAAGATTAAGTTCCAAGAAAGTGTTACCCAATAATAGTGCACATAAAGGATGACCTGGAAGACGTTGTAGTTAGACTAAAAGACAAATGTGGATAATGACAAAAATGAGATTTTTTTAGCTATTGTTAACTCAAAATATAAGTTTTTAAGATATAAATTGTAATACAGTTGATGAATTATATATTTAGATCAAACTATATATTATTTTGTGTATCTTAGATTAGATATAGTTATTAACCATCTAGATATATATATGAGCGTATGTAATCAGTGAAACTATTGTTAAGTTTTTTAGTGTTGTGCTTCTTAGTTGATGCCAGTTAATCTTGAAATGGTTACTATTGTCTGAGCTTATATTCTTCTACACTATGATTAATAAAGGTATTCTGAGTTGTTCCAAATCTTTTTTATTCATTTCATATTCATATTCCTCCTCTATGAATCTATGTGTTTATGTATTTTTCATTAGTTAGTTTCTGTAAATCCTATCTCCCATTGTCTATTCTCATAATTAGCTTGATTTAATTGTCGAGTTGAATTGTTGCTAACATTATTCAAACTAATCACATATGTCTTATTGGATATTTGTTTTATTAAAATCACATTATTCAAATTTGCCTATATTTTAGGCATTAAATCCTAAATTTTCTTAAATTGAGTCATTTATTAAATTTTACAATTTCAGATTCAAACATTGATTGATTTCTGTTTAAGCCTCATCTCACAAGGGTTGATACATAGATTTTTCTCTTTTGGGTTATGTAAATTATGTTAATTTATTACCCAAATTCAAAAACAAAATTATTTATTCCCTCATTTTTTAAAATTAGTCTATCTTCAAATACCTTTTATTTAGTGCCTTATACCAAGTTGATCACGTTTATGTCTAGAATCAAGTTCTTTGTTTACACTAAAGTGTTCAAAGTTTGTTAGATTAAAAATCATCATTTGTTTCAATTCTATCTTTTGAATCCATGTTTAGCCAAAATTCCTAGCATATGACTTGTTTTGAGCCTAGATTTTGAGATCACATTTGGCCAAAAGACCTAACAACTTTTCCTTTCCTAGATTAGACCTATTTGGAACATCTTTGGACCTAGAATTTGGCATCTTATTTTTTAGTTAATTTTAATTTACCTTGTTTGTGTGAAAAATTTAACATTAGACATTAGACATTATATTAATTCTATCAAATCTTAGCATAGACCCTTTGGAGATACTACTTCATATCTAGATTGAGTTAGACCTAGTTGAACCTTTTGTCTTTTCAAACATAGATTTTTAGAGTTTATATAACTTTAAACCTCTTTTAGTGAAATATTTTATGTTTTATTTGACCATGTCTCACTTTACATGTAGTGGAGTCATGTATAATCTAGGATATGTAAATGTTGTCACATAAGAGGAATTTGTTCAAGACCCTTATGGAGATGATGTTGTTTGGGAGATAGATTCTTATCCACCATACAACACTCAAATAGGGGAATAAATTCAAGATATTTTGGCCAATTATTTAGTTAGCACTCATCCATACATGGAGTAAGACCAAGAATAGACAACACAATATTTGGCTATCATACCTATGGTTACAAAACAAGTTCAAAAACAACCTTATTATGGTATAATGCCATAAAATTATGATGTAGGGGTTAAGTCTCTAATAGACTTTCCCCATGACAACTTTTTGAGTCTACCAAGAGGACCTTATAACATGTCTTATAATTATAACATTGAACATGCCTCTTTTAACAACCCCAATTCCATAGTATTGATGCCATATCAAGATCCCTATATGCTTGTCACATAAAGGGGACTCATGGAGGATTACTTCATTCAAATTTAGATAACATACTAGACATATCAAGACTTAGCACTTAACTTTAATAATATGGTCATGTCAAATTCACCTCTTATTTAGTTAGATCCTTCAATAAGAGTATTATTTGAGTTGATAGGTCAAGAAAATTAGGGTTTTAACTGAATTACACAAAACAATTTGGGAGAGAACATGTTTAATACCCCAAAAAATTAGGAAGTGTATTGTATTTATATGTAGAATAATGAGTATAACATAGTGGATAATACGCAAGTAATGCCCAATTTAAACTAAAGTGGTGTTAGTGCACAAATAAATTATACCTTTAAAAAACATCATGAGTGGTCCAAAAAATTAGGGAGTAGGATTTTATACTTATAAATATCAACTAATTACTTCTAATCCTCAATCACTTAATTTTTTAAGCACCCAACATCAAGGATTAAGAAGTTAGCCTACAATCAGTGCCATTTCATAATAAAATGTGATATATATTACTCCACCCCAATATGTAACAAGTAATATTCCATAAAAATAGGTACTTTAAAATGCAACCATGAAATAGAGGTAACACATCTTGCCACATCAATAGGGGAAACCAATGTTCCTCCTCACCAAGTAGAATCAAACATACCTCTTTAGTCATAGACTAACATACCGATCCAAAAAAAAAAATGATTAACTGATTGCATACAATTATTAGTCAATGAAAAATATTGAATATCCAGCATACATATACTTTAGAATAGGGATTCACCAAACCAAGAGGTTCTAATTTCCTCAAGTACCTATTAGGAAATAATTTCCTTCCATGTATAACATGCCACAATTTCAAAGACATGGTCTTGATTCACAAGTACCCATCTATAAACAAGGTATGACTAGTCAATAACATGCCCTTCTCCAACCTCAATAGGTACAGTATGACTATATACCTCCATTCTAACCATAGTATTCCCAACATTAGGCCTACATACCCAATCCTAATAAGAATATCACACAAACACATGTGTAATTTCAATAATTACACAATAATCCATGTATGCATATTCTTGGTCAATTCCCAAACCAATCCAATGTTCCCCAATAAATAACTCCATTATACCCTAATCAACGTATTTCACTTTTGGCCACTCAACCCCCACCTCAAACCAATGAGCCCACTAGTTTCCCTACAAAAGAACTAACAAAGATTAAGGATGAAATTGCCCTCATCAAAGTGAGGAAACAACCTAAAAAGGCGATGTGTGTTCTTACACTTTCAACATGGAGTACCTACAAATACCATTTCCTCTAGGGTATGAGGCACTAAAGTTTGACAAATATAAGGGGAAAGGTGAACCCAAGGCCCATTTTAAATATTTATTTGTTGCATGCCAACCAATCACGTATAGTGACATATACTTATTGTTGTTGTTTCCAAGAAGCCTAGTAGGGTAAGCATTAGAGTGGTTACTAAAGTTGCCCAAGAATTTAGTATCTAATTTTGATGATCTTTCAGACAAGTTAATGTAACACTTCTGTTACAATGTCAAACATGATATTTCATTAGTATACTTAACATAATCCAAACATAAAGCTAGTTAAAGATTCACAAGATATTTACATTGATGGATAACCCTTGTAAGCTAATTTACCCATAGTCTACTAGATAAGTAACTCATCCTTTTATTTACCAAAAATCTACATGACATATCTTACTATTTGGAGTTGTAGTTTGTGCACATGTTTAAAGAGATAATTTAAAAAAAAATGTTGATCAATAAACCCCTTGTTAACAAATGGATGATTAAAATAGCCTTGTCATATCAAAACTAGCACCAAAATTAGAACAATGGCCAAAATTAAAATCTAGTTTAAGCACAAACATCATAGCAAACCCAAGCCAATAACTATGATAAACTAAGTCAATTCAATCATGATAATAATGTTTTAGGTAATAGAGTAATAGATTCATGACATATCCAAATGGTGCAACAACCATTTTCATAGCCTATGTCGTATATGCACATAACTTGTAACCAACAACCCCTTCATCAAATGTAGCAAGCACAAAAAGCACCACAACCTAGACTAGTGTAACAAATGCAACAATTATAATAACCTATGCTTTTGGAAAACCCTCCTCCAAGAATAAATATGCCTACTCATCATTCCTTTAGAAACCTTGGATAACCCATTTAATCAGTGCTTTGTAAACTTGTTGAAGCTAACCTAACTAAATGGCCAATTTTGAAAGGCAAAACAATTGAGGGCACTAACATTATAGACTAGTATAGTCCAAATGAATTATATGAATATCATCAAGTTAATGGCCATTATTTATAGAATTGTGTACAAACCAAACATGTCATTAAAAATATGTTAGAAAATGGAGAGATCACATTAGATCATGGAGCTTTCACATCCAATTAGAATGTAGACATTTATCAAAATCCTTTTCCCCAACATAATAACCAATAAAAATAATAATACCATCTAGTACAATAATAACAATAACATTATCAACAACCAAGGACAAACCAATATAACCAACAACATCATCAATAGAATCAATAGTATAACTAATGCCAAAACAATGGACAGAACCAACACCTAAATAAGGTAACCAACTAATAGACTTAACTTGTAGTTTCACATAACTATAATTTGATTTTACACCATATTTAAAGAGGTCACATTAACACCATTTATATTTATTTAAGACCAAGTATCAACTAGACAAGATCATTACTAATCATTCCCAATCAACCAACTCATGCCAATAGTCCTTGACCTTGGACTACATACAAGCAAACTAGCAAGTAGATATTCCCATGTTTAGACTTTATAATGATAACTTGTTGTTAGCCCAAGATCACACACAAGTGCACCAAGAATCATGACTTGTCTTATCTGGTCCCCCTCCACCATCATTTTTTATCAATACTAGTCCTATACCTAATCCTAATGATGTAATATGCCACTTCACCCATCATCTAACCACCTACTCTACCTTAGAATAAGCCATTTATAGATATCTAAGAAAATATTTTTGACATTATGGAACAATTTCAAAATATGCTAGCACAAATCTCCATTTTGGATTTGTTTCATATGTCTACTATCCATAAAAACATCTTGACTAAATTACTTGGCCAATCCAAAGTTCCTAATGACATATCTCTTGACAAAATTCAAGATCTGGTTGGGCAACTAGCTCTAGGCCAATAATTAACCTTTAATCAAAGAAATATGTCACCCCTTAGCTTATTACATAATAATCCATTGTACATTAAAGTTTACATAATGAGGCACAAAGTGAAACATGTCCTCATAGATAATGGATCAAGCTTAAATATTGTGTCTCCAAAGCTCATCAAGCTTCTTGGGTACATAACAATAGATATCCAAGTAGAAACAATCATAATTAAGGCCTATGACAATGAAGAATGAGAATCACAAGGCACTATCTTCTCACCAGTTACCATTGGTTCTATGACCCAAGATACACTATGTCGTGTGTTAGATCTCAATTTGTCATATAACATGATTTGGAGTAGACCTTGGAGACATGAGATTCATGTAATCCCATTAGCATTACACTAGTGTATCAAATTCTCTCATTCAGAGATAGAGGTTACTATTCCAAGAGACTTGCATCCATATGAGCATTGTAAGCATATATAGGTCAATTTTAAAAGTTATAACTACCATGTCAACATGAATTTAGCTACCAAATAAGACAAAGAGAAGGCCATAATTGTCAATTCCTTAGAGGCCAACTACATTGACCCTGATACCCTTGATTCCCTTTCCCACATGCCACCTCCTAAGATGTCTAATCATTATACTATGTCAAATAATAGCCTAGAAGAATATGTAACCCATGACACGTTTCACATTGAAAAGCTTCCACAAAACCTAAAGTCCTTTGGAAGACTAAAATCCAAACTACTCATGCAATGGCAAAGAAAGGGTAAATACCAAATGCATAGTCCAATACTTATCACTTTTATGCCATCATCTAGCCAAGAAAAAGGACCCTATTAAAGGTGATTAATCATGGTTATATAATGACATATTTACTTATTATTACAAGAGTTCTAAATATCTCATTCCTAATCAGATTATGGAAAACCAATACTATGAAGGAGGAGGCCTCAATACAAATCAATAGGGAACCCTTGAGCCAATTTCTATGACTAGGTACAAAGGAAACTATGGACTTGGATTTAAACCACTTGAGGATGACCCCACATATCTTATTTGGTTTTCATCACCAATGACTAGTGACATTGATGCTAATAACAAAGTAGAGTCTGATCATAGATAATTTGATTACCTAGGCCATAATAATCCTTTTGAAAATAATGTCATTTTTACCCTTTGAACTATTATTTACCATAATCCATTACTATTATATTATCCCCAACTGATAGATTAGGCCAACAAGAATCGAACATGCCGATTGATGAGTTTCAAAAGGATGAGGCCTTCTATGATTTTCTAGGCCTTAGGGACAATTTTTTGTTACAAGACCAAAAAAAAGGGTTATCAATCAATTTAGATCCTAAAGCCTATTTTGGAGAGTGAATGAACACCCTTAACCAAAAACAATTAAATAAAACATTGAGGTCCCCAAGTGAAAACCTCTTTAAGGCACTTCTAGACCAGGGAAAAAGTAAAGATAAAGGATATTCTAGTGGTGAAAACCTATTTCAGGCACCATTAGATGGTGGTGTTCATACTTCTTCAAATATATACCAGGATACCACCAATGACAAACTTGTTTATGGGTCCAAGTTTAGTCTTGAAGAAGAACAATATTTTGATCAAATCATCTAGGATACCAACAATGAGAAACTTGTTTATGGGTCCAAATTTAGTCTTAAGGAACAATAGGCATTTGATTGCATCATTCAAGAGTTCCCACTAGTGTTTATTACATGGTCATCCCTTCTATTAGGTGATTTTGATTCATCATAACAAGAACTTGAAGAACTAGTCCTAATAGAGGACTCTGAGATTGCAAAATAGTTTCAATCTTTGCCCACTATTCTTGAAGATGGTTCGAACCTTCTAGTGGAAGATGCTTTAGAGTTAAACATCATGACTCTAGATGACCCAAAATGGATCAAATTAAGCATGTCCCTCACTGAGGAGGAATGTGAAGTCCTTATAACCCTTTTGATGGAATTTGTTGATATCTTTGTATGGGCCTATTTTGACATGCCTAGTTTAGACCCCACCCTAGTTGCTCACCATTTTTGGTACATCCAGATGCTAAACTAGTGAAACAAAATTTACAAAAAATGCATCCTTGCATTGCTATATTAGTAAATAAAGAATTGAAAAATCTCTTAGAAGTAAGATGTATCAAGCCAATCAACTATTCTGAATGGATTTATAGTATAGTGGTAGTTCATAAAAAGTTAGAAAGAATTAGAATCTCTACTAATTTTAGAGACAAACAAATCCTACCCCAAGGATGACTTTCCA
The DNA here is from genome assembly GCA_037957365.1 of Torreya grandis. NCBI lineage: Eukaryota > Viridiplantae > Streptophyta > Pinopsida > Cupressales > Taxaceae > Torreya > Torreya grandis. Next base: position 728,136 of record JARHVA010001449.1, read on the forward strand.
TTACCAAACATTGACATGATTATCGAATCCATAGTGGGTTATGAGATGCTTTCACTGATGGATGGATTCTCAGGCTAAAATCAAATTTGAATCATACTAGAAGACCAACACAAAATAATGTTCACCACTCCATGGGGAACATTATGCTATCAAGTTATACTATTTGGTCTTATAAATGTAGGTGCCACCTATCAAAGATCCATGACCATCATATTTCATGATATGATGCATGACATCATTGAAGACTACATTGATAACATACTAAGTAAATAAAATACTAAGGTCAACCATCTAGTAAAATTGAGGAGGATATTTGAGTGACTGTATGAATATAAAGTTAAGATAAACCCTAATAAGTGTGTCTTTAGAGTTACTTCAGACAAATTTCTTGGTTTCATTGTGTTTTATCGAGGCATTTAATTTGATCCAACCAAAGTATGAGCTATTACAAACATGCCACCACTAACCAATTTGAAGTAGCTTTGTATTTTGTAGGGTAAGATACAGTCTATTAAACACTTCATATCTTAATTGGCCAAAAAGTGTCATCCTTTTACACATATTTTAAATAAAGGTGTCACATTTATTTTGGATGATGATTGTTAGAAATATTTTCAATAGCTAAAGCACTATCTAAAAAATCCACCAGTTTTATCACCTCTTATGCTAGGAAGGCCATTCCTTCTATACCTGTCACCAAAACACAAAGCCCTAGGGGAACTTATAGATCAACACTGATGATAATGGAAAGGATCACTCCATGTACTATCTAAGTCATACATTGGTTGTGTATGAGCATAATTATACACCCATTGAAAAAGTCTATTTAGATATGGTCTTCACAGCTCAAAAACTACACCATTACATGTTGAAGAATAAGACCATGGTCATTTAAAAAGTAGATCTACTAAAGTATCTACTATCTAAAGAGATTTACAAGTCCACATAGATAAAAGGATCATGTTTCTCAATGAGCTTGAGATAGATTATGTGAACCAAAAAGCCATCAAAGGGTAAGTCCTTGTAGATCAACTTACTAAAGCACCCCTTGCAAATATAGAGCCACTAACATTTAAATTTACTAATGAATCCATCATGACCATCATTGAAACACCTCTTGAGGATTAGCACTAGAAGTTTTATTTTGATGGCTCATTCACAACACATAGATTAGGGGCAATCCTTTTGTTTATAACACCATAAGGGGATCTAATCCTTAAATCATTAAGAATAAACTTTCCTTGTACTAATAACATGGCCAAATATGAAGCACTCATTTTAAGGATTATATAGGTATTATAATGAAATTTAAATCATCTAAAGGTTTATGGTGATTCTCATTTAATCATAATTTAAGTTGTAGACCATTTTTAGAACAAATATGACAAGTTGGTTCCCTTCAAGACCATGATCGACATACTCAAGTAGTAGATTATTGATATCTATTTTGAGAATGTACCAAGGGATAGTAAAATAATAGAATATTATTTGGATACCATTGGACCATTGATTTGGCATATAAATATGACAAAATACTACTAGTTTCTTATTGAAAATCAACTAGTGTCAACCCATGAACAATCAACCATCACAATGATCTATGATATTGTTGGTCCTAGATTTACTTGGTATTTAGACCTATACAGCTACCTTCATGACAAAATTATGCCACCAAACTTATCTCAAAAATAAACAAAAGCCTTCATTCATAATACCCAATGTTATACCTTACTTAGACCAACCCTATACCACTATATTTTTGATGGAACTCTCTTCATTGTTTACCTTTTATAGAATCTATACTAGCACTATGAGAAGTTCATAAAGGGGTATGTGGAGCCCACACTATTGGGGCCATCCTATCCAAAAATATATTGCATACTATGTACTATTTGCCAATAATAGAGAAAGATGCAACTGCATATGTCAAATGATGTGATAAATGTCAACAACATGCCAATCTAATTCATACCCTAGTCAAGACTTTGAAACCAACTTTGATACCATGGCCATTTACTACATGGGGCCTATATCTCATTTGGAATATAAAACCCACCTCATCTGATGACCATAAACATATCCTTACCACCACATAATATTTCACTAAGTGGGTTGAATCTATACCCCTCACTTATGTTATGCAAAAGCAAATTTCCAAATTCATATTTAACCATATCATTTGTTACTACAACATACCCTCTCACATTATATCTAATAATGGTGGATTATTCAAGAATAGGGATGTCAAATCACTATGTGTTGAGTACAAAATTACTCAACATTTTTCCATGGCATATTACCCTCAAGGTAATAACCAGGCCAAATCATCTAACAAAACCATTATCAACATCATTAAAAGTATTGTTAATGATTATGACCACAATTAACACCCTCAGATATTTTGTGCCTTCTAGCCATATTGTACCAATCATTTCACTCCCATAAGTGCCACTCCATACCCACTTGTTTATGGTACTAAATCCATTCTTCCCATTGAGGTTGAGTTACCTTCATTATGCATCTCTTTGAAGCATGTCCTCGATGATGAAGATTATCAGGTAGTTTTCTAGCAAGATCTATAGTTATTTGATGAGAAATGGTTGGACATAATAAACCATCTATGAGCATATCAAAACCAACTTCATGACCACTACAATCAGTGCGTGAAACATATAAAATTTGAGATTGGTGATCCTAATCTTAAAGAGAACCAAAATAATAATATGACTAAGAAGAAGCATAAAAACAAGTTTAAACCCAATTAGGTGGGTCCTTTCATCATTATTGTAAACTATTGTATTGGAGCATAAAGGCTCACCACACCAGATGGAGATGAACTTGATGAGTCAATGAACATTATATACCTTAAGCATACTTCACTTAAGTGACTTGGTGTATTGTCTACAAGGACCATTTCAAGTTGTACCATATTATCAATATACTTCTTGTATCATACCACTGTACCATGCTATCATTATATCACTTTGGCATTCTACTATTCCATTTTACCAAATCTTTTTTTATCAACAAGCATGTTTTTATCCCACCTTCCTAACTCATTTGACCTAAGTTCATCCATTAGTTCCACTTTCAACATGAAGATTCAGATAAGTTTCAGTGGTTGTTTCAAGAATTTTAGACAATAGTCATATTTTGGAGTAGTATGAAATAAGTTTTGTTAGTTTCATTCTTCATTTCTTATTTTTTTATATACCATGCCTTGTTTATGTGAGCCTAATTATAACCACATTTGGTCAAATCAATGTCTCACTAGTCTTATTACTAATTATAACTACCTATGGGAATATTAGTATCATTGATCTATGTCATTATTTCCTAATTATAACTGCCTATGGGAAAATTAGGGGCAATATTTGTTTATTATGCCCTAACATACCAACTTGACATTACTATATTTTACTATTCCATTATGACAATTATGCCTTTTTTTTTGAATTAGATGATACACTAGTCAGATTCCTCCACTAAAAGTCATAACTATTGTGACTTGAGGTCGTATTGGGACTATGTTAGTAGTGCTCAACACTTATTATCCATTCTGTTACCATTTTACAAGCAAAATTTTATTTTGAATGCTCTCATCATTTTACAATCTTGGACCATTTAGTATCTTGTCATTCTTGATCGAGTTGAGATACTCCAAATTTCCAAAAACATTTGTAAAATTTTTTAAAAGAACCAAAAACATTAACCACTTCTTTTCCTTAAGGATTTTGGGAACCCTAACTAAGTCACAAGAAATCACTTATCATTTATTTTCCCCATCGTTTTTGGATTTTTCATCCCATTATCTCACCATTTTGTGGGTTCATTCCCATATTCTTCTAGCACATCCATCATGTTTTATTTTCATCGTTTATCCCATGTCTTAGTAGAACTACATTAGGCATTAAGTTTTTGTTGGGTATTCCATCCATGGAACTATGTAGACAATGCCCACTTGCCTAGTGCATATGGAGATATCTCAGTTTCCCCCTTCTTTTTTCCATTCCCCCATCTTATTTATTTGTTAATCAATATTTGTCACCTATTTTATAGGGGAAATGTTCTTCACCTTGTTTGTGTCATGTTATTTATACTAATATTGTGATTAATCATTATTTGTTTGTTTGTTTATGTGTTTGTTTGTTTATTTTGTTTTTTTATGTACCTATTCATTTGATTTCAATATTTTTTACTTGCTTCAATCTACATGCATTCATTAGGTGATTCCTTGTGCACTATTTTAAAATCAATCTATATTCATACATCAACATTATCATCATGGTTTTTATCATTGGTGTATTATTTTCAATTGAGTATTGGATTAGGAGTCAGTCTTTATGCATATTTTAGACAAGTCCTCACGGTGTTCTATCATTATGCCTATCATCATGTGCTATAATAGAAATCAACTTCAAGAAGTCTACATAGTAAATGTAGTAATGACATCTCCTTAGCACTAGATTTAGTAACATTCCTAATCTATGACAAATCATATCCCAAAGAGAGTAATTAAATAATGAAATAATTTTCCTTCTGACTACTTTGGATGAGTATCTCCTTACTAGCAAGTTGCCTAATTCATCTTTATCCTCTGTATCAATTTGACATCATCATATTTTATATCATTATTTAACATTATGTTTTCCACTATCAGGATACAATGATTATAAATGACTCTATGAAAACCATTGTGTATGGTCCCACTTGTTTTCCATAATTGGGGTCCAATGATTATAACCACCTTTGGGCAAATCATTGCACATCATCTCATTTGCATTATCAATTATTCTAACCACTTTTAGGCAAATCATTGTGTTTCCACCAATTTGGGGGTTAATAATTATAAGAATATTTGGTAAAATCATTCACTTTATTTTACCCACCTAGGGCATGTTTTTATCCCACCTATGTCAATGATTATAACCTCTTATGGGAAAATCATCTTATTTTTCTACCTTAACTAGAGCAGCTCTATATACCATTGATTATAACTAGCTTTGGGAAAATCAATTTGTTTCACCCCATCATTTACATTTATTTCATCCACTAGTTTCCTTCTTTTGAGGGACCAATTTTTTACCCCTTTGCCAACCACTCCCTCAAGGAGGTAGCTATAATTCATACATTACTATTGAAGTTATAAGCACACATAACATGTTTATTCTTTTGGAAGACATTACTATACTTATAGCTTATAATGCCTTCCCAAATAGGAGTAAACTATAAACATCTAAAATTAGCCACTAATGGCTTCATATTAGACTTTAGACTGATTCTTGCCAACATTTTTCAAATCTAGCTTAAGAATCACTAAACATCTCAAATTTGGATTTATAAAATATAATCTGGCTTATAAAAAAATTAAATGGGATCAAATACACACATCAATTAATTTAAAAATCTTCATAATACCAAAAAGCCTGAGCATAATTAATTAACATGAAAAATTAAATCAAATGCCTAAATTGAATTAACCATGAACAATTAAATGAATTATCAAAAAGGAAATTCAAAAATCAAAGAATATCCTAAGAATTCATAATTACATTTTTGTGAGTTGTCAAATATACAAAATATCCCACCCATGTCAATTCATTGCTAATCATGACTATTTGACACCTTTTAAATCCGTTGGGGTTAATTAACTCATAAAGGTAAAGTTTGAAGCCATTCTAAGCCTAAACTACACCTTAACTCACCTTGGGTTAACGTTAGTTGTTAAACCTATAAATATAAGCCTAGACCTCTTCATTTGGAGAGCTTAGAACATAGTAATGTTATAATGTTGGTTTTATGACATGAGTGAAATATATAGAGTTATAATTCCAAAATTATGAATCACAAGTGAAGCCATCATGATAAATGAAGCTACATCAAGAAAACATGAGCCAAACCACAGTGACAAGGGGATAAGGAGCCACATAATTCCATTTTCCAAAGATATCTTGAGCAAAAGTCGATAAATCCAATGAATAAATCTCTTGGAGAATTCAAGGAAGGTAAGAAAGGTTATTTTTCTTGCATTTTAGTTGTGCTTTGTCAATTTTTTTCTAAACCATGCTCCCCCCTTTGATTTAGGCAAGATAGTTTTATACATGCTAGTGTGTTTGTTTTTATTTTAATTTCTGTCATTGTGTAGCTAACATATGATTTAACCACCCTTCTTAGATTCCTTGATCACACCCCCCAATTCGGAACTTTATAAAAGTAGGGAGTTTTTTTACAAAGCAATGACACCAATGGATAGATAATTTAGAACCATACATTTAAAAAAAAGCATAACTCAAATTTGAGTTACGATTCAAAAGTTATAGGCTTTATCAATTCTCTTAAATGGGTCAAAAATAATAAAAATTACACTAGAAACATATTTTAATGACCAAAAATGAATTTAAGGTATGCATCCAACCACTCATTGGAACCAAAATCAAACTATATAATTATAAAATTCAATCATCTATGCATGTGCAAGTGAACTTTACTTCCTCTCTAGGCAAAAAAATATAACTTAATAAAGAAAATAATGAATATTCAATTGTGACAAGAGGAAATAATGTGGGCTACTATTTTATATCACCTCTAGGATGCCAAGGAAGCTTTTATGAGTTGAGATATATGATTCCACCTAGTATATGGCTCCCAATGTGTTTTATGACTCCATAAAGAAAGATATCATAAAAAGATATAAAAAACCAGTCCTTCCACAAGTTTCCACACAATCCAAGATCAAATATCCAATGCCTCCTTCCTCCAAGTGATCCACACCACCTCTAGGAGGATACAAATCCCAATGTTATGTGTAGATACTAACACATATATTAGATGAATGGAACCTAGAAAGAAGGAATATACAGACTAAGAAAGAGGCAATAACTCTTCTCAAATGTCTATAGATGAAACATAATAGCTCAGATATAAAATTTATATTTTCAACATATAAAATAAAATTAAAAAAATGCATTACTATAAAAGTTTAATACATACAAAAATAATACTTCCATGTAGCTAACAAGACATAGATCTGGGATGCCAAAAAGTAAGTCTTCAGTGTACTAGCTTAGATTCTAATGCATTTGGTTCCTTCACATAATATATTATAATAAATTCCAATCTAATCTTCCTCCACTAATATTCAATTCCAATGTAGATCATGGTCTTCCAACACTAGGCTCCTTCTCTCCTCCAACACCAAAATACAAATGCAATACCAAGATTGAAGGAGAAATTTGAATGCCTTCTCTCTCCTTGATCTAACACCCCTAGAGATACCAATACCATTTACTCAAAAGATACAATGTTGGTCTAAGGAAGAAGGGATGCTATCTAAGAGAAAAAAAATTCCAATTCATATAAAAACTTAGTTTCATCAAAACTTCAATGCTTATCTCTAATGTCATTGTAGATTCAGAAGAGGAAGTAACAACTTCAGTAAGTGAAGAAAAAGTAAAATAGAATTATATAAAAAATTATATCAATAGAGGATGGTTTAAACCCTTGAATGATCTAACACCATGTAATGAATGGTAAAAACATTCCAAGAATCCAAGATCTGAAGAGTTATCAATAATAACATCACACATAAAGCTATAAACAAATGAGATGCAAAACAAGGCAAGTCAAATAATTATGTAGAATGAGATGATAGTATAATAGGAATATATTACATAATTAGGTAAGTAAAAATATATAACTATCATAAATAAGCAATGTGGGATAAATCCTCACATGGGAAAAACTAGGTAAAAGATTAAATACCTAACTAATAGACTAGCAAACATGAGAAATACATAATTTAACAAATAGAAGGAACTTTTTAGTAGGGTCTTCCTTGGGGTTGATATTTGTTGAGGTTTAAGAAAAGTTTTTTCATCACTAATTCTCTCTTTTCTACCTTCCACAGACCTTCTTATCATCTCATTATGGCTCTCACTCTTCATTTATTACTGAACCATAATCTTTCATGGAATGCAAAGCTTCTCTTACTTGAGAATATGGACCTACAGGTTTGTAGACCTATAGGTCTACATTGATCCTTGTTTAAGCCATTTAATATATGTTTCTTAGTTACTTAAACCTTTTAATCATCTCCTTAATATTTTAGATCAATTTTCAAGGTCAAGAATGTCTTTGAAGTCTTTTAAATGCATTCAAACACCTAATTTTCTCTTAGAATCACTAGACTAAAGTTCTTTAGGTTTTTACAATATAAGTATATCTAAAGGATTATATTAAGAATTTTTTTGATTTATATGTGTCATATTGAAGTTTATTGCCTATAATATGAAGTACTTCAGTGCTCATCTCACTTGTACTACCAATCAAAACCTCAAAAGTGTTTGTTCATGTAATGTTATCTTGCTTCTTGGAAGGCTATAAGTGCATATTTAGACTATATATGCATTAAATTAATGATTAGAAGTAATATAGGGATCTAGGAGTGAAACTTGTCTTTTTTTAGGTCATCACTACCATTTTTTTCTTTTCTAGGTTGGTTCCTTGCTTATTTTCACTTGAAACTTTATATGAGAGTTCAAACTAGCATTATTAGTGAGTTTCCACCAAAAATATTCTACTAGATATTGTTATGAAGTGAATTAATCAACTATTTAGATGTTTCTTCAATCTATATAGGTTATTATTACATACAAGAAACCAATGTTCCTATTTGTTTCTTAAGTAATAAAACTTATAAACAACTTTACTCCCTTTGGATTTAAATAAGCCTAAAACTTCTTACGATAAGGTCTTGATTAAAAAACCATTTGGATGTCTTGTATTACATTTTTAGTTAATTAAACATTCCCAAATAATGTAAATGGACTCAAAATAAGTTTCAAGTCTCAAATATTCACTCCAACACCATGAATATTCATTTTCTAGGCACTTTTGATAACTACATGTAGGCAATTTTATGCATAGTCAACATGCTTGTTAATCCTTTGACATTTGACCCTATTGATGTTTATAAGAGACATAAGGTGAATATAAGAGGATTTGTTGAGATGATTTTAGGGTTTTCATTCCAAACACAACTTCTTCCAAACTCCAAGATGTCATAGAATTAGAAACCTTACTTGCCACCTTCAAGAACAACAAAAACACAATATTTTATCACTTTGGTTGCTCACACATGGAAATTGATAGTGTAGGAGGATGTGATAGGACTATGTATAAAATTTAGGATCTGAAAAAACCATTAATTTTCATCCATTAATATACAAACTCATTGAGACAAGAAAAACACTGCCTGTGGGGTTTTAGGAAGGTTTTCAGATGCTTAACATATTAACAATTATCCATAAAGCATATCCATTAAAACTAAAAAATAATTCCCATAATTTCAAGTGAATAAGGTCCCATATATACCATAAATATAATTGGATCCAAACCTCTTTCCTCTTCATGAACTAAGCACTTTAAAATGGCCATCACTAGTTTACAAAGAGGTTGATGAAGGGAATGAAACACTTTTTGGATTATTTGGACCTACCAATGCTAGATTTAACCCTAAAAACTTTTGATAGACTTAAAAACCTTCATTTCTAACTTTAAATGACCATTTCCATGTTGAAAATTTCTTTATAATCCCTTGGCAACTATATTTCTATGTTATACTTCACTTTCTTGTTCTTTGGATTGATCCACCACTTTTGACGATTGAAATTGACCTAGATAAACATGGAAATACCTTAAAATATCTTTAAAACACATTAGAGGACTCAAAATTCCCCTGATCCTTCTAGTTTATATAGTTAAACCTTATTTAATTTCTCCAAATTTACCTTAACTTTTTGTAAACATGAAATAATAATGTTTCATCTTGCCATACCTTGTATCTATAAGTTAACCTTAGCCATAAGACATCATGTCACCTTATAGGTCAATATACCAATACCTCATCATGGTTCAAAATATATTAATCTTTATAAAGTAACCTTAAACTTTTTAAAATACCTAAACTTTTCCAAAACCTAAACAAGACCTTCATGGAAAGGATTAAAGACAATATTAGGATGATTGATTCACTCTTCTAGACCTTGTAAAGGACCCTAATATGACCAAAAACTTTACAAGACACATTTTATGATAAAGGATGACCTATATGCTAAGACAAAACCTATCAAAATATCATTAACAAGGTTAGGCAAGACTATAATTTAATTTTTTTAATTGTCTTCACTCATGGTGGCCAATTTTGGCTAACATATTTTGAGACCTCAGGGTATTGCATGCCTATTTTGCATCTAGATTAGTTACCTTCTTGATTATATTAGGCTATGGAGTCACCCATGCTTATCAAAAATTAAAATAAACCTTGATAACTAACCTACAAACCTCTTGATAAGGAATAAATAATTTATTGCCTCCACCAATACACAACAATATGAAACAAACACACCAAATCAACACACCACACAAGACACACCTTATGTTAAGAAGCACTTAGGAAAGACAAAATAATAAACTAATAATAAAACTAATATTTAAGGTCTAATCCTCTTAGATCAAAAGGAAAACACCTTGATTCTTCTTCATGTGATGAATAAATATGATGTAAAAGTTGTTGGTTAAGCCTTTTTTTAATTTATAATCTCCTTTCTTGACTACCACTAACTTTGAATTGACCTCAAATGGATCAATAACAGCAAATGTGTATCCAAAAAAGAAAAATTCATCTTGTAATTCAACTCTTACCTCATACTTATATCCATCATTGGCAATGTGAGAGACCTTAATATAACCACCCTTTGATTCACAAAGGCAACAACAACCTCAATTTCTACTGGCTCTTTCAAATCCATCTCTTGTCTAAGCTGAAGAGTACCATTTTCATCATATCTTGATAAATCATGAGATTGAATCTCTTTGTGATGACTTGTAGGAGTTGTTGTCTTATGAAGATATTTGCATTTCTTCACATCAATTTCATCTTGTCCTACTAGAGGTGTTAACCTACCAAGCTCTTCAAATTACTTGAAGATGTCTAAATAGGAATTCCACATGTTATCAAGACCTCCTCTAACTTATTCATGAGCTTAAAAATTATCATCAACCATTATGTTCTCTTCAAGATCCTTCTCATTCATGTATTAACCATGTTCATTGGCCAAGAAAACCATCTTATTATTTTCCTCATGGGTTTTAGGGTTAATATCCAAACTTGAGAAAAAAGAATTAGTTCCTACCAAAAATAAGCTTCTTCTTCATCTCTTGAAAGCATGATAAATTCCTTATCATTCATACTATTCTATTTAGGTATTTTTTTTTAGGATCTTCAAACTCTTGAACGGAATCAAAAAATACCACATGCTCAGTTTTAACTTGATTAACTACTATATGATCATCTTTTCTTTCATCAAGACTCAATCGATGACAATTATATTGGTCTTCTTCATCATCCATGAAGAATGGAAGTTTATCTACCCATCTAAGTTCTAGTTCATCATGTTTATTTTGTATCAGACCTAATTTATCTTTTTCTTCATCAACATCAAATCCATACCAACCAAACTCATCCACTTGATCATTTGTGACATTTTGAAGGCTATCCAACTATTTGATATAAAGTATAGGTCTTTCCTCATCTCTAAAAACTAATTTTCCATCCTCTTAAAAAGGGGGAATACCAAGAAGTATCTCTTCATAATATACACTAGAATCACTCTCCTCAAAGTCTTCTTTAGAATTCTTATAGTAGAATCTTTTTATTTCTCAAGGACTACCACCTCATCACCAAGTTTTGAGAAACTCTCATTTTCAACTAAATACCCATCTTATACCTTAATGAAACATGTTCTCCTTAAAAAAGGGAGGGGATGGGAGGGAAAGAGAACTCATTGGCTTGATTGAAACTTGATAGGGTATCCTTCCAACTTAGGAATTTTGAAGGGTTATCTTGATTTTAGCATTCTTAGAGAGATGGAGAAGCAAATATTGTTAAGGATGCTACATTATAATCCTTCCACTCCTCAATCATGAGATATAACTTAGATATATCTTTAACTTCATGGAACTACCAATTGAAGAGTAGGTGAAATACTTGAGGGACTTTAGATCTCTCTTGACTTGACCAACATATACTTATCTTTTTCTTAAATTTGGGTAGGCATGGGAGAAGGTTATTTCTTAAGAGTTGGCATGATAATATCAGGTGCCATGGTTCAAGAAGGTCTCCATGATGGAATGGTTTGAGATTCTTGAGGAAGTGTGGGTAAAGCTTGTATTGGTATGAGACTTTATTGATAACATATTACAACTTGGGATGGATTTGGAGCAAAATAAGGTTGATTTGAAATAGGAAAAGGCATATAATGCTGAATTTATTGCATTTTTTCCTCTTTTCAAGTGTTGATCTATTCTCCATGCATTGAATGAACCCTCTTATTTCTATCACATCATCTATTGGTATATGTTAATTTTATCTCTCAGTGTATTCTCACCTAAACTTAGTCAAATTCACTAAATCCTTCATCAATTAAATTATTTCATTATGAATATAAGGGTTATATATAATTAAACAAAGCTCCTTTTCTTTATCAATCCCCCTCATTTTCATTTAAATGTCTAAAAGATTTTTTTTGAAGTCTAAGAAAGCTAGAGTAGTAGCAATATAAATTTAACCAAGTTGATTAGAGGGACAAATAGTCTACCAAAGAGGTTGAGTTGTATTAGGAGAGGACATATACATCTATTGATAACCTTGGTGAGGTTTTCATGCTAATTTTTGAGATATACTTGGGGTGAAGCCATGACTGTTATCAATTTTATATAAATAATGTGAAGGTATAGAGTATGCATCTTCACCAAAATAATGATGAGAATACATACCAATTTCTAATTTTTAGACACTTGGACTACTTATACCAGATTTGGTTCACTTTTAGTTTCCATTTATGTTTGAGTTCATGCCTCCAAAGTATTATGTATCTAATAACAACATCAATAACTCTTTAATGGATGAAATCTTTGTCCCACTGAGTATGCCAAAATTGTTATCAATAAAATTTGCACCCTTGAGAAGTGTATTAAATCCTCCTCACTTAAGTGATATAATGGTGTCTATTTAAATTTTTTGGGTGACCTTATAGCTAAAGATAACCTCTAGGTAAGGATAGATCACTTGATGCATCAATAATAACTAATACTAAACTACTAATTACAAGGGAAAGAGAACTAAAAGTAAACTAAACTAGGGAGGTGATGCACAAAATTTTTCTCCTCCACCTATTTATAATTAAATTATAACATGAATTGTGATTTAATCTATTTACACAACTCAAATAGGGTCTCTAAACATGAATATTTCACATAAAGGCTATAATATGGTACATAGACTAAGGGGCTAATCAAGAAGCCTAAAAGACACTAATGAATTCTTCCAATTGAAATTCATGAAAATTTATTTTGAATAAATTTATATGACCTTAAAATATAACCAATCACTTTTAAATATGTAATCATGATCATATAAATGAGAGGAAGTAGCATACTATCACTAACACTAATCAACTAGTATGAAGTGTATACTAGATACAAGTGTTGGGAAGGCTTAATTTATATTTATTATAAATATATTAAAAAAAAGTTATAATTTTTACATGGATACCCCATATCCTATAAAAGGATCTTTTACAATGCTGAAATAAGACATACATATAGAAAGGAATGAGAAAGAGAGATAACATAGGTGTTAAAAAGCCTTTAAAAACTGTCACTTCATGAAGGAGTAAGTTAAAAAAAAGAAGGCCTAAAAGTGGGAAGTTTAGGAATATTATTTAACATGTGTCATATTTTTATAACTATCTTCTTAATCAAGGTGGCATAGGAGATCATTATTGTCCTCTATGACTCATCTTCTCTTTTTTGAAACTACCCATTCAGAGTGATTAGAAAATGATAAGTCATATTACTAGAGTATAATTACTTATGTTTTCTTGGAAACATATTTAAAATACACATACCATCATATTTATACATTTTTTTAAAAATTTTCTTCATAGTTCTCACATTTGCTCTCTTGGAGGCCTATTCCTTGTAGTCCTATTTTAGAAAAAAACTCCTTGGTTTGAGTTATATGCAACACTTATATGAAAAATAAATGTATATTTGAGTAATCTTTATCACATTTCAACTTCACCCAAAGTTTCATTACCAAAATATCAAGGCAAGCCCACTTTCTCAGCACCCATCTTTCCCAATTAGGCCTAATTAGACCTGAAACAAGCCTATAGTACTAGATATTATACAAGGTCATATATTAATAATCAAAAAACTAAAAAATAATATGGGGAAGATTAAATAAGGTTTTATGGAAAAATTTTATTTATTTTCATGGTTTAGAACTTAAGTTAGGCTAGTTGTAGGTTTTCTAGCCCTAGTTTAGAAAAACACAAGCCTTATGAGGTTGAGGGAAAATAAAAAAGTGAATGTTGAGTTTTGAGGAACATAAAATGAAAATAATACCTGAATTAGGTATTTATAAACTCCCCTTAACCCTTACAAGATTCATTTTTACTTGATCAATATTAATGAGCTCTCACCAAGTAGAAAGGTATAATTATGTGTACATAAGAGGATTGTGTCATCATTGTAGGTGTTTTCAGCATTTTTTATCATCTTAAAACATAATAAGAACATTATAAGGATTATCATGGATCCTCCCACACTTATTACATAAATATAAATTATAAAACTCAATACAAAAATTGCATATTCTCTTAGATTCTTGAAAATAGGCTCATAGAAAGAGCTTTTTGGCAGGCTTGAAGGTCTTCCTTGTGCTTGATATTTGTTGAGGTTAAAGAAAAGATTTTTCTCAAATATTATATATTTTATACCCTACATATACCTTATTATAATCACATTGTGTATCTCACTCTTCATTCATTCTCAAACCATCATCTTTTACGTAATGTAAGCTTTTCTTGCTTGAGAATGTGGACCTATAGGTATATAAACCTTTAGGTCTACATTCACCATTTTTTAAGCCCTTAAATACATGTTTATTATTTACTTAAACCTTTTAATAATATTATTGATATTTCATATCAATTTTAAATATTAATAACATCCTTGAAGTCTTTCAAATGCTTTCAAGCACCTAATTTTCTCTTGAAAGCATTAGACTGGTGTTTTTTAGGTTTATGACCTATAAGTGTATCTCAAGGATAATATTAGGAGTTTGTTTGATTTAAAGGGTTAATATTATATTTTATTACCTATAACTTTAATTAATTCAATTCTCATTTAACTTTTACTACCAATCAAAACTTCAAAAATGTTTGTTCTTGTTATTATCTCTTACTTTTTGGAAGGATATAAGTGAATATTTAGGATATATATGAATTTATTTTATGCTTGGGAGTATTGTAGTAATATAGAAGTGAAAATTTACTTATTTTATGTCATTAATACCATTTTTATTTTCTTGTCTAGGTTTTTTACTTGCTTGTTTGCACTAGAAACCCTGTAAGAGAGTTTAAACCAACATTGCTAGTGAGTTGTCACCTACAATCTTATGCTAGATATGTTTATGAAGTGAATTCATAAAATATCTAGATGATTATTTAATATATATATATAGTTAATTAGTATAAAAAATAAACCATTGTTCCTATTGGTTTCTTAAGTAAAAAAAATATAAATAACTTTACTCCCTTTAGATTGAAATATTCCTGAAACCTCTTACAAGATCTTGATCAAACGCCATTTAGATGGTTTAGATCAACTTGTTTGTGGATTAACCATTCCCACATAATTTAAATGGACTAAAAATAAGTTTTAGGTCTCAAATATTCACTCCAACACCATGAATCTTCTTTTTCAAGGCACTTTTGATAACCACATATAGGCAATTTTATGCACAATCAACATGCTTGCTAATCGCTTGACATATAACCCTATTGATGCTTGTAGGATACATTAGGGTAATATAGGATGATTTTTGGAGATTATTACATTGTTTTCATTTTAAACACAACTTATTCTATGTTGTATAACATCATAACATCAGACACCTTACCTACCACCTTCAAGAATAACAAAAACACAACTTTTTGTCACTTTGGCTGCTCACACATGCCAATTGATAGTATAAGAGTATTTGAGAGGACTATTTATAACATTTAGGATATCCAAAAATAATTCATTTGCATCAATTAATCTTCAAACTCAATGAGATAATAAAAACCCTCCCTGTGGGGTTTTAGGAGGGTTTTAGGTTGCTTAACTTGAAATGGTTTTGAAAAAAATTATAGGAATAAAAATGCACTTGAAAATTCTATTTTGAAAAGGTAAAAATTACCTTAATTTCTCCAATTTTACCTTAACTTTTTGTAAACATGAAATAACAATGTTTCTTTTTTTCATAGCTTGTCTCTACAAGTTCGCCTTAGCCATAAGACATCATGTCACATTAGAGGTCAATATACCAATATCTCACCATGGGTCAAAATATCTTAGTATTTAAAAAGTAAACTTAAAATTTTATAAGATACATTAACTTTCCCAAAACCCAAACAAGACCTTCATGTAAGGGATTGATGACAAGACTAGGAATATTGATTCACTCTTCTAGACCTTGCAAGGGACCCTAATATGAAAAAAAACTAGATAAGACACATTTTATGATAAAGGATGAAATAAAGGTAGGAAAAACCTATCAAAATATCATTAACAAGGTTAGGCAATATTTGAAGAAAAGTTTTGAATTGTCCTCACTTATGGTGGCTAATTTTGGCTAACATCTTTGGTGACCTCCTAGGATTACATGCTTGCTATGCATCTATACCAATTGCCTTCTCTCCTTCATTAGGATATGGATTCACCCATGCTCAACACAAACTAAAGTAGACTTTGAGATGTTTTAATAAATAAGGTGGTGTCATATATCTAACTATGTTGTAAGGAAATTATTTCAAAGGTGGAACATCACATCCCAATAAAATATAATGTCTTATGTTACCCTCATGCCCTAAGTTTTATCATTAGCATAAGATACAATATTACCTAGACATTTGTAAAAAAATTATGGTGAATGGACAAGTGATGAAAAGTGAAGGGAAGATCCAAATTTCATAAGGTGGAATTTAGATGGTAAAATAAGTTTTAAAAAAATTGACACAAGCCCAAGGGGATAAAAAAACCATTGGAGGGGAGTGGATAATTAGGTAATGAAGTTTTAATTTACATAGGAATAGGTGGTGCATAATAAATGAGTAAAAGTTCTAGAATTTCTTAGATGTGACTATTGATATAAGGTTGTTATCTAATGCCAAGGACATTGCACAAATATATCAAGAGGAGTTTTGCACAACTAAGGCCCTAAAATTGAAGATAAAAAATATTCATTAGAATAAAAAAGGAGATAAAAAATAAATATAATATATCATGGATATTATATCCATGTTAAAGTAATAAAGGATGTTTTCAATGTTGAAAAATAGATAAGAACCACTATAGGAAAAATACTCAATAAATATGAAAGAAGCCATGTTGGGAAAGAATTAAAAAAATGATATGGATTTGATCAAAATTGGTTCTCACAATGTGTAGGAGTTGCATAACATCCTAATTAATAAGAGAACAAAAGCTAATTTTTTGACACAAGACATATGAATGAATATGGGAATCATAGGATTTTTCCTTTGATTAAAAAATTATTTTTTATGGAAAAATCAATTTTGATACCATTTTGAGTGTTGAAGGTAGTTGAATTGGTGACCATGGGTGTGTGTTTCAAAATTAATTTTGAAGTGATTCCAATATAAAAAGCTAATAATAACCTAACATACTAGAAGGTTGTGGTGTTATGAAAACAAGGCTAATAAAATGAAAGGATTCATCCTTGGATGTTTCTCATAATTTAGTCAAGGGTTTTATGAGAGCAAGGCTAATAATTTGAACTCATTTGTATGCATTATCAAGCTCATTAACAATTTTTGGATTTGTTTCTAAAAAACTAACATGAAATGAAAGGATTTTGTGAATACTTTGCTAATATGGCCATTTATTTGGGTGAAGGCATAAAATATTTAATGAAAATTACATATAATATAAACCTAAACATTTGATAAAAGTTGAATGAGGAGATGTACAATCCTCAAAGCTGGTGTGGTGTATCCAATGGAGGATCTAATTGGGTAAGTCATAAGGTGGTAAATATAAATAAATATGGATGGATCAAAGTGTGTTTGAACTAACATTAAATTATGCATGTGTTCAATATCCATTCACAACACCATTAATTATGGAAGTGTTAGAATGAGTAGCTAGAGTGAGATATAAACTTTTACAAATACATTTTTAGGTTATCATCATGTTTAGTTTACAAGGTAGATAATTATAAATCCACTTTTTCTACAAAATAGAGGTTCTTCAAGTAAAATTTTATGACTTTTAGGATGAATAAGGTACTTGATTTTTTCTTATGAATTTTATTATAATCATTCAAAGAATCCACACACAAGTTCCTTGAAGTGTATCTAGATGACTACACTATACATGGATTAGTGAAAGATCACTATACTAATCTATGCTTGATGTTTAATATATGTAAGCATCTCTATATATCCTTAAATATATGTAAGTGTGTATTTTTTAGTTTTATTTATTACATTTTAGGGCATGCTATTCTTCAAATAATACATTTTGATTGATTCTATAAAGGTACAAGGGATATTAAGACTGCAAGAACTGTGCACATAAAGATAAGTGTATATATTTTTGGCACATTTTGGGTATCATCAAAAGTATATCTAAAATTATGTGAATGTTGTAGAGCCTATAAATTATTTAATTAATAAATATGGTTTATTTAAGTATATGGATGCACAATAATAGGAATTTGAGATACTGAAATGGAAATTATCTAGTGCGATATTTTCAATGTTTTTGAATTTTAATATCCCATTTCATGTGCTTATGGAATAATTATGAATTGCACTGGGGAAATAATTGAACAACCAAGATAAGTAAAATTTGACCATCCTATTATGTTTAAAATAAATAAGTTGGCCAAGGATGAGTATAATTATACCATGATGGAGAGGGAAAAACTCACAATAATGTATATGTTTAGATAGTTCAAGTTGTAACTTATTGATACTCTATATGTGTTATTTACTATCCATGAAGCACTAAAATAATTGGTAAACAAAAAACTATTCCATGACCATATTTTTACATGGATAGTGTTATTTTAGGAGTTCTAGTTTTTTGTGGTGGTGAAACCTAGAGGGTTGAATGTGGGATAAGTTCATCATTCCCAAATTAAAACATGTTAAGTTTTATGTCCTATTGAAGTTGAAATGAAATATTAAAATTTATTTTGAGTAAAAATGGTTCCTAAATATTTTTGATATACCCACATTTATTAATTTAGGACTGGCTTCAAATTACTTGATGGCTAATAAGTAAATATTTTATGGTTAGGTCTATGATGTTTCAGCTAATAAGGTAGGATTATAATAATTTGGGAGAGATAAATTATTAAATATATGTTTTATGGAGCATGATATTAAATACATTATATGAAAATTCCATGAGTACATCACCAGTGGACACTATATAGGAGAGGTAATCACTCATAAGATCATATTGGCTAGGCACTAGTGGCTAATCATCAATAAGGATAAGAAAGATAAACATAAAAATATGATCTATACTAGAGGGTAGGTAATCCAAATATATGGGGTGAAATTATATTGATCCCTATTGCTCATAAGAATCATTTGATAAACTAGTTATGGATTTGTTTGGTCTAGTTATCCCTAATGCATGATGTAGTGGTGCACATTATATCATAATAGAGACAAAATACTAGATAATATGGGATGAGAGAAAACCAATAAAGGATTTTATAATATAAATTGTATCTAGGTTATTATGGGATAACATCATCACAAGTTATTGGTGTCCTTTGAGTTTGAATAGTGATACAAGGACACATTTTATTATAGAGATGGTGCACATATTATTCAAAAAATGATTGTATGCAGCACAATACAAAAACATACCATCCAAAAAAAAATTATATAGTGGAATACTTTAAAATTATTTTTATAATTGTGCTCATTGAGATCTATGAAGTTGGGTGTAAGGATTTGGATGACTAAGTTTTAGTTTTATTCTAGGCATATAGATCAATATACAAGTAGTTATCAAAGTATACACTATTCCAACATCTATGGGATAGAGTTTTTTCTAACAAAATATTTTTTATCACTTACTTTATTATTTAATATGTTAGAGTATTAGAGGAACATGAATCAATGGATAATAGACTAGTAGACTTGATGAAACTAGATAAAAAGAGGACACTTTCAAGATGAATCCAGGGGGTTGAGAAATCCCAATGGGAAATTTGGAACAATATGAACATTAAAATTAATAAATTTTGTGTCAATGACAAGATAATTTTTTATTACTCCATATACTCAACTAACTAGAGAAAGATCCATATTTGATGGTTGCGGACACACATAACTTACCATATTATATAAGTTAGTACATGCAAGTTTCATAGGTTAGATGGCTAATTATTATAAGTAACATTGAATTGAATTGGGTTGAATTATTACTTAAAATAATCACTCTTAAGGTGGACATAAAGGACACTAGCCTTGTTAAATTTACACACAAAAAAAATTCATTATTTTTGTCATTTTAATCACTAACTTGTTTGTATAGTGTGTGGATAATAACTATAGGTTATCTTGTAAATCCAATACAGTGATTTGACAAAAGGTATTTTTATATCCATATGATATATTTCTATGTATCTCTAGGAGATATAATCATTTTAAATAGAGTCTTGTATAAATTATGAGCATTACATTAAATAAAATCAAAAAATATGTAAATGAGCTAGAAATTTGACAAAATTCAAATGATGTGCAAGAGGAAATTACACATAGTTGTTGTGGGGAGAGGGATGCATGTGTGTTGAGTATTTTTAATAGGGAGAGGTTGAATGCACATTATTATAAAATATGTTATGGTTTTCAAGAGAAGAGTGGTGCATGAAGTGAAAATGTACAAGTGAAATAGGGAAGTGTTTCATAAGATGGTGCACATAAGATAAAAGGATTGGAATGTAAGGTGAACAATAGTTGTGTACATATAATAATATGAATATTATAAATACACATGAGGTAGTTTACTAATTTATTTTGAAACAATCATATTTTCAAGTAGTAAAATTTTGACCACTAAGATGTCATAAAATAATTTATTTATGGCTGTGGTAGATTAAATTTACTTAATTCTATAAACAAGGAAATATGGTATTTAAAAATAATAATTTTTTAATTAATAGTTTTGAGAAGATATCTAGTATTATTTTGTATAGAATAAACCTATGGAATCTAATAAGTTGAAGAGTAAAGGCCTAGTTATTACTATAGAATTCAACACCATTGAAGAATCAAATGTAGATGAATTAAGTAAATATGTGGGAAATTTATAAATTGGTTTAAGTGAAGGGAATATATGAAAAATATAGTTCTTAAAAGGAATCTAAGGATAATTATGGTTTGGAAAAAATGACATAGAATAGATCCACATCAACTATGATGCCTTTAGTGATGGAGGAGAAATAAAAGGAAAAAAATAGTTTTCAAATTTGCAATTGAATTCTAATAGCAAAATGAAATATGAAAAAAATAGCACACCCAAACCATGAAGTAGGTAAAATCACCCAGTGGGAAAGATGTATCAAATATTACTATATTTAACCAAGTCCTCATGAAAAATATAGATGGAGCGGCTGAGGAAGAGGGTTTGGTGTCAAAGTTTACATATTTTATGATTGAAGACTTCAATCAAAATAATAAGAATCTTGTGTAATATGTAGAAGAAAAATTGAAATTACCTCAGATAGAGAATGATTAGTTTACCTTTGGATAATAGATAGAGAGGACCTATATCCTATAGTTGTTTAATGTGACCAAGGAAGGAAAATGAGTTTTAAAAATGGTTGTTATTTTTTATGATTGAAGGATTACTATAATTCACATTTAAAAATATGAATACATACATTGCCTGTATGAGGTACATTACATGGTTAAAAAGTTGGGGGGGGGGGATATTGACACTTCATTCTTGGAGAGTAATGAGATTTCAGAAGTCACAACATAGTTGTAGTTGGAATTAAAAGGTTATAAAATGAATTTGAGACACATATCAACACTAATAAATTAATTATCTACACATCTTATTAGCATAAAGTTAGTCATGGCCATGTAGTGATAGGATGAATAAAATCCCATTATCACTAAATTTTAAATAATGGTGTAAAGTACAACATTACAAAATGTATATCTAATGAAATAAAATGGGTCATGAATGATGCATAGTCATAAGGATAAATATTCAAATTGGGAATATATCTGGTATTTAAGATGCTAGTATAAGTGGGTGTTGTAAGAGGCTAATCTTTCAAAGTGTTGAAGGATGTGAAATCATAGGAAAATAATTATGTTATACATTAGTGTGATGATAAAATTAATGATACATATAAGTATAGAATTAAAAAAAATGTATACAAATGTGTTTGTGATATCTAGCATAAAATCTAGATTGCATATAAGGGAGATGGACACATAGAAAGGTTATGCAAAATTTTACATGATGAAATATTTTGTTCACATAAATATCAAGGAGAAATATGAAAAATGCATCCATTTGATAAAGATGTTTTTTGTATTATTTTTTCATTACATGGAGAAAGCATTAATATGAATTTCAAGTATCACAAGGTAAACTATTTTTATGGACATTGATGACAAGGAATAAGTCAACCTTTTTAAATATTTCAGCACAACTAGAAAAGAGATTACAAATAAAGATGAAGATTCATGGAGAGATAATTTATATTTTTATTCCATATAAAATTGATTTTTAAATTAGTTATAATTAAATATAAAGTTCACATTAAAACTTATTTATGTCATCCTTGAATGGATTGATGAGCTACTATAATAAATTTGAAAAATCACATTGTGCAAGCCTAATGTGAAGAAGAGATAAATCAATATTGGAAGTGTAAATAAAAAAATATATTTTGATACAAACTTTGAATTAGATAGGAGTGATTAAGATTAAAAAAATATTCCTCCAAAGGAATATTTCATGTAAACCTCTAAAAAGAGGAAAATGGTAGGAGATAACACAAATAACTCAATTTAGAACTAGTAAAAGAGACAACATTGAGTTATATT
The DNA here is from genome assembly GCA_037957365.1 of Torreya grandis. Classification (NCBI taxonomy): domain Eukaryota; kingdom Viridiplantae; phylum Streptophyta; class Pinopsida; order Cupressales; family Taxaceae; genus Torreya; species Torreya grandis. Next base: position 751,361 of record JARHVA010001449.1, read on the forward strand.
GCAGATGAAAAACATCTTAGAGTAATATTAAGTGAAGGAGGGATAATAATTGTGTGTGGAGAGAAATGTATTAAAATAAAATTAGGAGGAATGAAACACCCTAAAAAGAGGGTCTAGCTCTATTCAATTTGGAAGAGCTTGTAGGCTTGTTGTTTAAATGAAATAACATACAATCTAGTGAGGATAATGATGAAGTGAAAAATAAACTTCAAGGTTTTTTAGATGTGCATTCAGTGGACACAACATTCCAAATGAAAATAGAGGTTATAAATGTGGAAGGCAAAATTTAGGATACACCAAAAAATATCCCTTGCACTATATGGAAGATGGATGCCAAACAATAAAGTTTAGGATTAATAAAATTGGTTGATAATTTATTGAAACATATTTTAGATATGGAGAATAAATTCAAGGGTCTTGGAAAAATATTTTCAATAAGAGTCAAGGAGAGTAAAGAAATAAAAATCATAAATGGTGCATGTCATGGGGAAGATTAGGGAATTGGTCATTACCATAGAGAGAGAAAACCCATAGCTAGAGGATGGAACTATTATGGATGGGAGGGATACATCTGGGAATTGACTGTTACCATAGAGAGAGCAAGACCATATATATAGGATGGCACTATTATGGATGTGAGGGATCCATTAGGTAATTTGAAAATATCCACTGGTAAGATACTAGTTGAAGCTCTTGTATAAATCGATACAAAATCAAATGATGTTGTGTAGCCATAAAAGGAGTAGCTAATGAATATGGAAGAGAAAAAGAACAAAAATAAATTCAATAATGAGGAGGGAAAAAGTTACATAAGAAGAAGATATATGTGGACAAAAAATTATGGGAAGATAGGGTGAAATTTTGAATTGGGTATTCCAATAATCATGTAAGAGTGTGACAACTATTGTGAATTTTTTCAACATGATTGAAACAATATAAATATTTTTGATATGCATAAAGCATAGTGATAAAATCAAAGATTTGAATTATTTTATGATGTAAAAAATAAACATGGATGAAAAGTGAAATAAGATGTCTAAGTGTAATACATACAAGGCTAAGGTGAAAAGGTAGTGATCTTCATTGGAGGATAAAATTTTGGACTTACATGGATAATATATCATGGAGTATAGCATGTGCATTGATAATGTGTAATACAAGTAATAAATAAACAATTTTGAGGAAGTCTATATAGAAAGTGGGTGAAGATAAAAATAAACTTGATAAACTAAAATAAGAGAATCAATACCTATGAAATCCTTAAGCTAATAGAATAAGAAAAATGGCACACACAAAATATTACATAATACACAAGATTTCACTTGGGAAAAACCTCTAGTGTAAAAATATTAGAACAATAACTTCTTATTTATTGTATTAACTCAATTGTTTACAATACAATAATGTAATTTCAAGTTTTGATTTTCACTTATTTTATGTGAAAGTATATATAAATACATCAATAGTTAACCATAAAAGTGGTAATATAATACTATGGATACTAAAACTATGGGTTATATAGAACATGGGATAAAACCACCCAAATATATGACAATATGGTCCAAAAAATATAGTCTTGTTCTCTAGTATAACAAAGTGTAAATCATGGAAAGTATATGAAACACTTCAAGAATATCTCACTTATTAAATAATTTCCATAGGAAGGCACATGAACATACCTTCTGTAGCTAAGGGATGCCCATTGATTTTATGCACCAAGAAAATTTCTTAGTACTCACAAACTTGGTTAGTGAATCATCAATGCTATCACATGTGTCCACATTCTCTAGTAGTATATTATTCTTTTCCACCATTTATCTTATAAAATTCTATTTTACATTAATGTGTTTCATTTGAGAGTAATACTCAAGGTTATTTTTATAAAAATTATACTTTTAGAGTCAAAAACTATCCTTATAGCCTTTTGAATAAATCCAATAGTTGAAATTAAATTTTGAATAAAAAATGCTTCCCTATTTACCTAAGTATATGCCATGTACTTTACCTCTACTTTTAATATCACAAAATTTACCTATCATTTTTCGTCTAACTAATAGCTCCACATAACCAAGGGCATATCTTCAATAATCAATATCTCTAGCCCACTTTGAATCCAAAAAACTGTGTATATTCAATGTTTTGATTTCATTAAGATTACCATGTGTTTAATCCTAAATTGGATAAGGAATATTAATTTTCATAGATAGGGTTAATAATATAGAAATGATAATACACAATGGTGATAATCATATCTACAGCAGGCCAATTAGGTGCTAAACTCAAATATAAACATATACTTAATTTTTATAACTAAAATAGGCTAAAATAGTAAGTAAAACTATGCTAAGTATATAAATGACAAAGAAGTAATATAATTACCTTGTTCTAATGATACTTGAGTTTTTGATCTAGAATAGGTAAAAAGTAGACTAGAAAAGGATTTTATAAGAATCAACAGATTTTGGATTTGATACTTTTGGAGCCATCGACACTGACATCAGCCTTGGATGATTGTGTCAATGTTATTGTCTAAACGTGATGCAGGTTTCTTATATGGAATACCTACTATAAAAGGATGTGATAACCTATATACTTTTAGGTTGTAATTTTCCTTCACTTTAGTACATTAATATATGGGCCATAGACTGTCACTCCTTATGAATCTATAAATCCCTAATTATTCATCTTCATGTTAAACTTAGGGAAATAGGGGTTGGTCGATACATGGTGTCAAGCTAACCCCCAATAACCATTTGTCAATGAGATATAACTACATAGCCAATAATTTGAAGAGGACCTCAGACTGATGTACTTCTCCCCTATGTATTGGCTTGTGTGTGAATCATGAAATATGTTCAAAGCAAATACAATAGAGACCTAACTTGTAACTTCAAAACTATATCTCTTGGATTTCTCACTTAGTATTTTAAACTTGTGTATGTGTTATACCTATTATTTATATGGAAATAGGAGAGAATAAGGAGGCTTTTCTCACTTCCGTTCTTGATTGAATTCCTTTAACAAGTTATCTAGTGAGTACGTAAGAATTTTATAGGTGAAGAATGAATGAGGGTTGATATTGTATTTATATAAATTTATTTAGATAAATATCTCACATAAAATCACTTAGGTTTACCATTATGATACATTTAATTTATAAATTGGATGACTTTAGGGTACTTGAAACTTGCATGAGGGTAGGACACTAGCATTGACATAGGTGTCGATCCCAAATGCCAGTGTCTAGGGAGAAAAAAAGTATGTATATACTCAAAACATACATCAATTTAAGATAATAAGGTTGTAATAATTATGCACAAGATATAAGGTTTGGCTCATCAACATAAGACTTTTCATACTAAGAGATAGGCTGAGGGGCACAAAATAGATTAGATGTAATACTTATAAAATTGAGAAAGGTACATAACTAAGAGGAACAACCAAGGTCTAATTTTTCCAAGTGTTCAAGATTGAGGTGTTATATAATCCATAAAATAGTGTCTAAATCCCCCCCCTTTAATCTAGTTATGAAATTAATAGTTTAAAGGTAAGTAATGTGTACTTGGGTGTGCATAACACACCTTATCTTGGCTTGATTCCAAATTGAGTGATTTTATAGAGACTGACCTACAATCAAGCACATGTTATAGTACACAATTAGTGCTTAATCTAGAATGGATAGTAAAAAATTAAAATGAAAGAACAAGCTTTAGGAGTAAACTTATGTATTTATGTAATTACCTTACCTATTAATAACTATATTTGAAAGTTGCATCACTGTAAGGATTTGAAACTGAGATTAGGATAAATGTATATAAATATAGAAAGTGCATATATCTAAGGAGATATAGAGATGGGGAGATTGAAAGGCACATGCCCCCAACCTTGGATAAAATGTGAGTTTCTACCTAGCAGTTGAGATTAGCTCAACTATACAACCTAATCACACTTATAACTTGGTGAGAATGAGTGAAAAATGTCAACTCATAATGTCAAATTGGTAAGTTTGGATGATATAATAAAGTCTAACATGAAAATATAGAAATATTGAGTGATTTAATAACCTCAACCATACCAAAATTAAACCAACTACTATAGTAGATTACCACAATACAATCTATAAAATTATACCTAGGTATCAGTGCACAAAATTACATTCTAGAGGGTGATGACAATTCTTGAGAGTGTTTTTAAATCTAATACTAATTTTGATTTTACAATATTAGGTGCACATTTTATAGAATATACACCTTAGATATGTATCATGATAAAATTATGTATAAAATTAGTAAATGTATAGAATTATACCATAATTGTGTATCTAAATTATATAATTGTGTGCTTTTGCCAAATCAATAACTATTTAAATGTGGATAACATGTTTCCAAAACATGCCCCTACTATATATGGAGAAATATGAAAAATTAAATAAGTACCAATGTGGAGGACATGTTTCTAAAACATGCACCCACTGAATATGGGTGTGATTAATAATAAATATGTATAATGTGATTCCAAAGCATACCCCCACTAAATGTAAAAACTTTAAATGTGTGGAATCCATGCCTTTATGACATTCCCTCACTAAATCTAAAAATTGATATAAGTACCAAATACTGAATAAGTGTGAAGAACATTATTTCAACACATGCCCCCATAAAATCTAAAAACTCATATAATTACCAAACACTAAATGTGTGGAAAACATGCTTCCAAATCATGCATGCACTAAATCTAAAAATTGTGAATGTTTACAATCCATGCCTATATGGCATGCCCCCGTTGAGTCTAAAAACTAATATAAGTACCAAATACTGGATGAGTATGGATAACATGCTTCCAAAGCATGGCCCCTCTAAATCCAAAAAATATGAATGTGTGGAAGCCATGCCTATATGACATGCCCTCACTGAATCTAAAAATTGATATAATTACCAAATAATGAATGAGTGTGGAGAAATGCTTCTAAATCATGGCCCCAATGACTCTAAAAATTGTGTCAAATGTGAATAATATTCCTCCATGACATGACCCTAGTTAAAGTGAGGGAAGAATATAAAACATTAGTTAACTCATCTCAAAAGGATAAGACAACTATATAATCTATAAATAGAACCATGTAGCATACATAAATAGCTTGTCTAGGTAGATATAGCATTGAATCACATATAACAATGTGATCACTTTAAGTCCTAATATGCATGATAAGGATCATGTCAATGTCTAGATAGTAATAATATAGTCTTAATAGTCAAATCAAACACACAAATAAGAGCACTCAAAATCAAGCCAAAGGCAATGGTCAAAGGATACCACAAATAAGGGGCATGTTCAAATACTGCACAATCAAAGGGACATGACTTAGTCTAATGTCCACAAAATCAAGGATGACATATTCAAATATCCAAGAACCATCAATGACATATTTAAATGTTAAATAAAACACACATAATCATGGGGTCCAAAAACAAAGGAGCATATTTAAATGATTAAATAATCAAGAAAATAGAAAGACAAAACATTAAAATAAGTGTATAAAAGAAAGCATGAGAAACAAACATAAAGATGTGAAAATATCATATGGATCAAACATATTAGCAAACAAAATGTCTAGTGCATAGCATATCAATTACCATGTGTAAGATATAATCATAAATCAACTCATGTGTAAGTATATGTATGAGCTCAACACATGATAATGTAGAGTGGCCATACAATGATATAACCTATGAGTATCATGGTCAAAGAGGTGGAATCCCCAAATGTCCATAGGACATGAGTGGAGGAAAGGCCCAACATCTAAAATAGTAATATATTATGTATCTATGTATGCATGTATCACACTTCCATAGAAGAATGACACAAATGTATTTGTAATAGTATATAATATTCCATCCATCAACATATAACTAACACATAGATGCTAAGGAGCTAGTTTAACATGTAGGTATTAAAAATGTGTTCATATTTTTTATTTTTTTAAAACTTGTTTTTTGTATTTTTTTAATATCAAGGAAGTCCTCATCATAAAATGTGTAGGACCACCTAGAAAATTTATTAATATTTATCTATATTGTTGAAATGCCACCACTTCAATGTTTATGTTTAATGGTTTACCTAATGTCAATGGTGTACAAAATAATCATATACATCATGTTGTATGCAAATATTTATATCCATATCAAAAAAATTACACACATGTTAGAAATATATTATAATTACAATAAATTAGAAGTTTTATCCAAACTTTAGTTTCAAATTTAATTCACAGTCTAATATCCATAGGGTATAATATTCCACTATTGAGCCATGGGCTATAGGTAACCAAATGTATGCTTGAGATTCTATCATTAATGGAGAATATATTAGTTCATCTATAGTATGTCCAAATTCTGTGAGAAATATTGTGACATAAGTTTTATCACACTTTTTAATATCAAACTAGAGATGATGGTAATATACCCCATCAATAATTTTAGTAATAGTTAAATATTCATACTTTGATAGTTTTTATATATAATTATTTTTTAAATGATAGGATGTATTTTGAATTTTTATCATGTTAAACACATTGTGTATAAATCCTTCATTTTTATATTTATGAATTATTTCCTTCAATGCCTAACATTGATTGGTATTATGGATGATGATCTAATGATATTTAAAATATGGTACCTTGTCTTATATAGGTAGAAATCTACCATGTGATATGTGTTTGGTAGAAGGTAAAGAAATATTCTATGTTCAACTAACAAAGATAATATGGTATATGTAGTATTATTTTGTGTTGTTATTTGTATCATCTAGTGTGAAGCCTTTTGAGAAGACTCCATAGTATTCACATGTACTTATATTTGAACCTTGTAAGACTAATTCAATGTTTTTAACTAAGAGGGATGTGTGTAGTAACATGCATTTGTATGTTTGTCTAACATTTTAGTTTTGCCCTTATCTAGATTTAGTTTTATATTTTATGCAAGTGGTTTTAGCTTATATGTGTCAGGATCTATAGGTTCAAATGGTTGTGTGATAGGTGATCAAGTGGTTCAAGTTTTTATTTTCATATTTTCTCATATCTCATATCATAAGCAACATCATCATCATGTACATAGTAATCTAAAACGTGGCCATCTTTCTATTCAACATTTACCAATAAAGGAATCTCAAATGGTAGATGCTCTTACGGTTTTATTGTATCCTTTAGTAATGGATCTTACTCTTGATATGCATTTATGTGTACCTCAATATTTAGTGACGTATTGGCATATAGAGTCAAATAAATCATTGTACTTGACTCACATATTTCATACATGTGTATGTGATTAATAGGAATGACTTATTTAGGTGGTACCACTATAATAATGCCTTTATTTTCAAAATGTATCATCTTGAAAAATTTAAAATGTTCATCATTAGCAGGTATGGATAATAAGGTACCATAATATGAATTTTACACATGAGTGAATTGTAGATAGGAAAATATCCATTGAATGTATCTAAGATACCCAAAATTAAATTATAATGTAATGATTTAGACAGGACCCAAAAATTAGTTGAAACTATTTTTTATTAGAATGTCACATCTAATGTGATTTGACCAATGGGAGGGATATGTGAATTATCATACCTTTTATATGCATAACCATTTTTTGAATAATGTTAGTGCTGATACCCATGGTGGTTAGTAATTTTATGCAATAAATATTTAGGTTTGATCAATTATCAATTTGTACCCTTTTGATGACTTTATTTTCCATGGTCACTTGTATGAATAAAGTCAATTTTTTGTCATTAATATCTTTGGATGGAAAATTTTTTGGATCAAAGGTAATGATCTTAGAATTTTTCTTGACATCTTTCATGATATCAATAAAATAAGGGGCTCAATATCACTTATAACTTATGTCTCATGCAATGCTTCATATAGGATATCCTTATAAACATTAAAGTTTCTTTAGGATCTCAAAGATTAAAATTTTAGCATGTGTATTTTTAAATTGGTCAATAATGTCATATCGCTTACATTTTATTACAATCTTAGGTTTAGGAGGCACCTATTATATATTAATAGGTGGTAATATGGGTTGCACAAATTTACCTCTTTGAGTATTAATAACATCAAACACATAATCCAATATAAGTCATGGGATACTAATGGTTGTGGGATTGTAGTTGTCATTTGAATAATACTTAGGAAGAAAAAATGGTTCAGAGAATGCACATTGGTATCTAGATACTACCTCTATAGTATTACAAAAGGAATTTTTAAGAGAGATCAAGTGTATCAAACTAATGTAGAAAATATTCTCATTATTGTAATGTATTCACTTAATATATTTGAAAAGGAAACTAATGTATTAAATGATATAAAATATGACATATTGGAACCCAAAATGGGTGATAGATGCATTTGTTTTGGACATACTTTATAGAAATCAAGGTTTAATAATAAAAAAATTATAAAACACCTAATTTTCATAGGGTTTGATGTTCAAAGAATGAGTTCACAAAATTTTTAACCCTAAATTATATAAGGAATCCTACTTGGCATATATAGGGTTAATAATATAGAAATGACAATGCACAAGGGTGATAATTATATCTACAACATGTCAATTGGGTGTTAAGCTAAGATATAAACATATACTAAATTATTAAACTCAAATAAGCCAAAATAGTAAGTAAACCTAATCTAAGTATATTAATGGAAGAGAATTAATGTAATTATATTGTTCTAATGTTAATGAAATATTAGATCTAGAACATGTAGAAATAGACTAAAAGAGGATTCTAAAATAGTCATTAGATTATAGATTTGATACTTTTGGAGCTACTAACACTAGAAACAAGCTTGGACAATTGTGTTGATGCTTCTATCTAAACATAACATAGTTTTACTATAAAAATACTTGGTAGAAAAGGATGCAACCACCTAGATGCTTCTAGGTTTGACTTCAACTCAACTCTATTGCATTTAGATCTAGAACATGGATTGTCACTCCTCATGAAATTTCTAAACCCTAGGTATTCATCTTCATATTCACTTTGGGGTAATATGAGTTAAATGGTACATGGTGTCAAGATGACCCAAAATACCCCTTTGTCAATGATTGTTTCCAACATAGACAACACATTGAAGAGGGCCTTAGATTGATGTATTTCTCCCCTATATTTTGGCCTATGTGTGAATTATTTAATATATGCAAAGAAATTACAATGGTAACCTAGATTGTAACTTGGAAAATATATTTCTTGGGATGCTCTTTTAGTAATTTATACATGTGTATGTGTTATCCCTATTACTGGTATAAAACTAGGAGAAAATATAGAATCTTTATTCACTTGAGTGCTTGATTGAATTACTTTTGTAAGTTGCATTGTGAGTGTCTAATATGTTTTTGGATGAGGAATGAATGAGGTTCGATCTTGTATTTATATAAATACCTTTAGATAAATAACTCTTAGTGAATAACTTAGGCCAAACATTAGGAAATATTTCATTTTTAAATTTGATGACTTTAGGGAACTACACATGCATTGAGGTAAGCCACTAGACAATTGCGTCGAGGTAAGTGTCTATCCCAAATGCTAGTGCCTAGGGAGTAAGAAAGTAGGTACAAACTCAAACCTTGTATAAGTTAGGATAAGTAAGTTTTAATCATCTTGGGAAAGATAAAAGGTTTGGGTCATCAACATAAAATTAGTTGGACTAATATATAGGCTAAGGGGCAAAAATATAGTAGATTCAAGACTTATAAAAGTGAGAAAGGTTTAGGACTAAGAGGAAATACCAAGGTTTTAGTTTTCCAAGTGCACAAGACTGAGGTGATATATAATCCATAAAATAGTGTCTAAATTTAACCCCCCCCAATCTAGTAATGAAATATCTAATTTAAAGTAAATGAATGTGTACCTAAAAATGTATAACACATCTTATCTTTGCTTGAGTCCAACTTCAGTGCTTTTATGATGACTAACCTATAACCAAGAGCATGTTATATTACATAATTAGTGCAAATAATATGGAATGGAAAGTATTTTAATGTTGAAATGTAAGAGAATGTTTTATAAGTACATATGCATATTGATGTAACTACCTTACCTATTAGCAAGTTGATTTGAAAGATGTAGCATTATGAGGATGTAAAAATGATATTGGGATAAATACATATAAATATATAAAGTACATATATTTAAGTAGATATATAAAGAGGGATATTATAACATTCCCCCAACCTTAGAAAAAAGCAATTTTCCACTTGACAGTGAGATTAGCTCAATCATGTAACCCACTCATAAGATAACCTAGTGAGCATGAGTGAACAATGTCAACTCATACAATAAAATTTAAAAGTTTAGATGATAAAATAAAGTCTAACCTAAAAACTTTCCAAGATTGAGTAATGTATTCACCTCAACTATACTAAAAGAGAACCAACTATTGTAGTAGATTGGCTCAATATAGTCCATAAAATTATATCTTGGGTACTAGTGTATAAAATTACATTTTTTAAGGTGATGATAATACCTTAGATTGTTTTTAAATCTTAAATATATTTTTATTTTGTAATATTAGTTTCACATTTCATAGCATATGTAATGTCTCATGCTAAAATTATGTATGAAAATGGTACCAATGTATATAATTCGATGACTATGAATCTGAATTATATAATTGTGTTTTGGCTAACTCAAAAACTATGTAAGTGTGGAGAACATGATTCCAAACCATGCCCCCACTATATATGGATAAATTTTAGTACTTAAATAATTACCAATGTGTGGAATACATGCTTATATAAAATTCCCCCATTGAATCTAAAAATTGAGATAAATACCAAATACTGAATGAGTGTGGAGAACATGGTTCCAAAGCATGCCCCTAATAAATATAAAAATTATGAATGTGTGGAATCCAATACTATATGAAATTCCCCCAATGAATATAAAAATTTATATAAGTACCAAATATTGAATGAGTTCAAAAAACATGCTTCCAAAGCATGCCCCTACTAAATCTAAAAACTATGCCAAATGATAAGAACATGCCTCTATGACATGCCCCTGCTTATATCCCTCCCTTTGAGGTGATGTAATAATATAAAATATTATTTATATCACCTCAAAAATATAATACAATTTTATAATATTTAAATGGAACCATGTAGTATATAGAAGTAACATGTCTAGTTAGATATAGCATTGAATCACATAGAAAAATGTTATCACATGAAGTCCTAAGATTCATAATAAGGATCATGCAAATGACTATATATTATTAGTTTATTAAAAATAATAAAATCAAGCATACACACAAGAGCACTAAAAATCAATTCATACGGTGATTATCCTAAGAGACTGGAAACAAGGGGCATGTTCAAATGATGAACAATATAAGGGATATGACTTAATCTAATGTATACAAAAGAAAGGTTAACTTATTCAAATTCCAATAATAGATGGCATATTAAAATTTTAAAGGAAGAATACATAGGCATTATGGCTAAAAATAAAGGAGCATAATCAAATGCTTGAATAAGAAATACAATAGCAAGAAAAGACACCCTCATAATTGCATTAAGGGAAGCATAAGAAATCATCATAAACATATCAAAATAGCCCATGGATAAAATGTATAATAAAAAAACATCAAGTGTATAGCATATGAATTACCCTATGTAATATATAATAATGGATAAATTCTTGTGTAAGTACATATAGTAACTCAAAAAATTAAGTTTAAAGTGACCATAAAATCATATAACTGACAAGTATCATGATCATTGAGGTGGATGACCCAAGCATCCATAAGACATGAGTAGAGGAGAGGCCCAACATCTAAAATAATAATAAATCATATATTTGTGTATGTATATATCACACTCATGCATAATATTGACACACAAGTGTATTTATGAGAAATAACATGTTATCCATCAACATGGAACTAACACATGGATGTGAAGGATCCAATAGAACATGCAAGTGCTGAAAATGTTTTTATATTTTTTAATGTTTTTAATTTTTTTGGTATTTTTAGAATCTGAAACAGTCTAATCAAGGAAGTCCTCATCATCAAAAGGTGTAGGACCACCTAGAATATTTCTCAATCTTTTTCTACATTTTTTCACTACCACCACTTCAATGTTTATGTTTAATGGTTTACCTAAAGCCAAAGGTGTAGGAAAATAGTCACAACCATCATGTGATATGTAAATATTTGTATCCATATAAATAAAAGTAACACACTTTCTTTTAGTGTCTAGTATATCATTCCACTTGATTATCCAATTTCATCCAAACTTTAGTTTCAAATTTGGCGATTGGTCTACTATCCACATGGTGGAATATTCTAACCTTGATCCATGAAATATAGTTAACAAAATGTATCCTTGAGATTCTAGCATTAATGGAGAGTTTATTAGTTAATTTTTAGTATATCCTAGTTGTGTGATAAATGTGGTACCACAAGTTATATCTCACTTGTTAATTTCAAACTAGAGATGGTGGAAATACAATCCATCAATATTTGTAGTAATAATTAAATATTCATAGTTTAATCATTTTGATAGATAATTATTTTCTAAAAGATAAGAAGGATTTTGACTTTTTCTCATGTTAGACACAATGTGTATTCATCCTTATTTATTATATTTTTGAATTAGTTACTTTAATGACTAACATTGATTGGTATTATGGCTAATGATCTAATGATATTTACAATATGTTACCTTATATTTTATAGCTATAAGTTTACCACATGATCTATGTTTGGTAGAAGGTAAAGAAATCATTCTATTTTCAAGTAACAAAGATAATATGATATCTTTAGTATCATGTTATGTTGTGAGCTATATCTAGTTTGAAGACTTTTTAGAATATTACACATTATTAACATGATGTAATTATGTTTGACCCTTATATCAATGACTCAATTTTTTAAATAAGAGGGATATATGGAGTAACTAGTATTTACATGCTCATCTACTATTTTTGTTTTGCCTTTATGTAGATCCATTTTTATATTTTATACAATAGTATTTTGTTTATATTTTCTAGTACCCCTAGGTTTAAATGTTTGTGTGACAGGTGATGAAGTAGATCAAATTTTAATTTTCACACTTTCTCATCTCTCATATCATAAACAACATCACCATCATTTCATAGTAATCTGCAACATGTCCATATTTATACTCAATATTGACAAAAAAATGAAGATCAAATGGTGAGTTTTATTGTGGTTCGATTTTATTCTTTAGTAATGTTCTTTCTCTTGATATGCATTGATGTGTACCTCACTATTTAGTGCCTTATTGGAATTTGGAGAGAAAGGATCCATTGTACTTGACTCAACTATTTTATACATGTGTATTTTCTCAATAAGAATACATTATTTATGTGGTACCACTATAGGAATGCTTTTAATTTTATAATGTATCACTTTGAAAAATTTGAAAGTCTCGTCATTATAAGGCATGGATAATAAGGTCCTACCATGTATGCATTTTACACATTAGTAAAATGTAAATGGGACAACATCAATTTATTATATCTAATATCTATCCAATATTAAATTGTAATTTAATGACTAAGATATGACCTAAAATGTAGTTGAAACTATTTTTTATCCAAATGTTAAATCCAATGTGATTTGACTAGCTAGAGGGATACATGATTTATCATACCCTTTTATATGCATAGCCATTTTTTAAAGAAGATTGGTGCTAATACTCATGGTGGTTAGGAAGTTTATGCTATAAATATCTAGGCATGATCCATTATAAATGAGCACACTTTTGATTCCTTTATTTCACATGGTCATTTATATGAACACAAGAAAATTTGATTTTACATTGTAATTTGTATGAACACAAAAAAAATTTGGTCCTTAATATCTTTGGATGGTAAATCTTTTGGATAAAAGGTAATGAACATGGCATTATTATGGAAATATTTAATGATATCCACAAAATAAGTAGGCTCAATATCACTCAAAACTTTTGTCTCATGTAATGCTATGTATAGGATATACTTATGAACATTAGATTACTTTAAGATCTAAAGGATTGGAAGTTTACAATGTGTATTTATCAGTTGGTAAATAATGTCATATCCTTTAGATTTTATTACAATTTTAATTTTATGAGACACTTGTCTAACAAGTGTAGGATGGGTTAAGCAACCTTACCTCTTTGAGTAGTAACATCATAGATCATGCAATTTAATATAAGCTATGGGAAAATAATGGGTGTGGGATGGTATTTGTCATTATATTAATAATTAGGTATAAAAAATCATTAAGAACATGCACATTGGCATATATATTTTGGCTCTATAACACTACAAAAAGGAATTTTAAGGATAGATCAAGTGTTGTTTCTATTTTAAAACCCTCTCATTATTGGCATAGATTCATTTGATAGATTTGAAAAGGAAAATAATGTAGAATACCATATAAAATATGACATATTTGAACCCAAAATGGGTGATAGATGCATCCATGTTGCACATATTTTATAGCTATCAAGGATCAATAAAAAAAATTGGAAAAAACCTTAATTCACCCAGGGTTTGATTTTCAAATATCAGGGCAAGCAAATGTTTAACCCTAAATTGGATAAGGAATCCTAATTGACATAGATAGGTTTAAGAAAATAGAAATGATAATTCATAATGGTGATAATTATATCTACAAAAAACTAATTAGGAACTAAACTTAGATATAAACATATGCTAAATTTCTTAAATTGAGAAAGGCTAAAATAGTATTTATAACTATGCTAAGTATATAAAAGACAAATAAGTAATGTACTCAACTTGTTTTAATGCTAATGAAATTTTTGATCTAGAATAGGTATAAATCATATTGGAAGAGGATTCTAGAATAGTCGTTAGATTTTAGATTTGATGATTCTAGAGCCATATATACTAACATCAACCTTAGATAATTACATCGATGTTATTATATGAAACTGATGTAGGTGTCTTATATAGAATAATTACTTGAAAAGGATGTTACCACCTAAATGATTATATATTTGAATTTAACTTTTCTCTAGTGCATTTAAATCTAGGCCATGGATTATTTCTCCTCATGAATATGTAAAACCCTAAATCTTCATCTTGATGTTGATCTTGGGGGAAAATGGGTTAGTGACACACAATGTCAAGATGACCCAAAAGACTTGTTCTAGACTAAAATTACACCCTATCTAATGATATTATTTAGGCTTCCTTACTCAAACTCTAAACCAACATTGGAATGACCCTAGGCTATGGGTATCCTATAATGGGGTCAAACCTTTAGGATTTTTAATGAGGCTAGCTCTTTTGATGCATATTTTTATCTCATTCCCACTACTAATTCCTACTAATGATTATAGAAAAGGGAGAGAAAGAGAGAAAAACATGAAAGTGAAAATTAATCTAATAGTGGTGATACACCTAATTTATGGTTAATCCACCCTTCTTGACTCTTAGAACACTAATGAAATAAGTAAAAGGCCATATCAAAGATCCCAAATATCTATCATACATCAATGTTTCATGAAGAGGTTCATCAAATGATCTAAGCTAAATGAAATGAAGGGAGAGGTCTAAATTAAGACACTAACCAGTCACAGTATCCACATGTGGGATTCAATCAAGAGATGTAGAACACTAAACTTGACTTGCATAACTAGATGAACAAGTAACTAGGTGAGATTATAATTTGATGAGGGAGAAATGTCTACTACATACACAAATCTGACATGTACACACCATACCTTAATAAATAAATTTAAAACATAGTCTTGTATTCATATCAAGAGGTTACAAGCTTCATCTTGGTAGAGTTTGGTCATGCCCAAGAGGAGTAGAGAAAATATAGAGAGGATCCATTTTTTGCTCTAAAACCTCTATATATAACATAAGAGAGAAAGAGAGATGGGAACAATGCCTTAAAGAAAGGAGAAAGGGTATTTAAGATCAATAAGTGATGCGATAGCACTTGATTTATTTTTGTTTGCTTTGTTTGATTAATAAATGGACTCTTGTTATCCCATTAGTCTCTGAGCTCCTCTCATTGGTTGAGAATGTCCTACTAGAGAGAAGGGTGTATTTTATGATGACTAAGTCTATTCAATCAAAATAAACCCATTTAATTACTTTTTACACTATCAATTCACTACCTTAAGACCCTAAGTCTACTTGACATGTTCATGAGGATGAACTCCTTGAATCCTACTACTAATAATCATGCCCTACATTGAGTAGAGGGACTTAGTTTATTGATGATGGGCACCCTTGAATTTATCACATATTTTCTCCATTTTTATATATCTACTATAGATGGAAATCCAATCTAAGGAAATTAATTTTCTTATAGTCATATTCTAATTGATACCTGGTCCCATTGAGCCACCAATCTTATCAACCTTTTCTTTATATCAGGTCTGGAAGACATATTTTTCTTTTAAGGAGCTTTACTAGCAATACCTAGTCTTGAATATGCATTTTGGTCCAACTTAGATTGTATTTGAGCTTGGTCCTTTGTAATTTTGCCAGCTTGGGTTGAAAATTAGCCCATCAAGCTTCACTAGAAGCTCCCTAGCTTACCTTTTCTCTAATTGGCTATATAATTATGAATAGGTTCATCGACACCTTAACCCATCTCACACCATTAATCTCACTTGGTAAAAAACAATGTGACTCATTAATCTTCCTCTTAACTTGTCAAACTTATCCCTACTTATGCCATGTGCCAAACATGCATTAATCCTTAGGATCATATGGTTAGTCTATCATTTCACATAATTATTCCATGTTTTGATCTCTTGGTCATTTGAATAATTTACTCATCTCACACCATTAGATCAAGATGTACAATTGAGCGATGACCATTGATCTTGCTAGGACCCATTGGTTGAAAGCCAATAGCTAGTTCATGATCTTAAATTTGACTATCTATAAGATGTCAAATAGCATTCATGTAATCATCATTAACATTTATGTGATTATTATTTTTAATCTCAAAATAACTTACTTTGTTCAATCTTAAACTCAGCATTAAATTTAATGTCTCACTGCATAGGTCCAACTTTGAAAGCTTCTAACTTGAACTAAAAGCTTATACGAGTCTAAAAATTTCTAAGGATGATCCTAGCATGTAGAACTACATCTATGCTTTATTTTATAGTCATGTGAGGTTTCTTGAGAAATATATTAAACTCATAACTTATCTAGTCCACTTTTTTCTTTGTGACATCCTAGTGATGGTCGAGATCATTTGTCTAAGTATGGAAAACTTAGTGAAATATGACTGAAGAGCCAACTTTACATGTGTATAACTCCATTCATGCTTTAGTAGAGGATCTAAAACTTAGTGAATATAAATTAGGGACCAATATGAATAAACACATTTGAACACCTCCCCCTATAATTTCCACACATGCTAGATATGGCCTTGTTAAGATGGTCAATTAGCTCTGTTTGAACTTCCTTGAAAATGGCTAAGTATGAAAAAAAAAAAAAAAATGGCTTAGAGGTCAACTTTGGATCTCTATAAATTTTGATGTGATTAGGTAGATGACATGAGATTTGGTGCATATGATATTAGGATAAAAGTAAAAAAAAACCCCATATAACCAATTCTTCTTGAATCATCCACATGTGTACAATCTGGGTTCAATAAACTACCTACTTTTATCTCTGCTACTGGATCCAAAATGTCAAGATGAACTAAATGAATAAATAGATATATCCCTTTCACTTTCATGTATGTTCCAATAACTTTTTACATCCCATATGGTCATTTAAATATTTTCTATACTCTAAATGTTTAAAATACATGAGAAAATGTGTGGTCTCTTCCAATTTGCAATCCTGGACCCCCTTTCTAAGCCTTTGATTTAATTCTTCATCAACCATGAAAGATCTTCTTATGTGAGACAAAATTGGCTAACATATTTGGTAACTCATAAGGTTTTCATGTTCACATATTTAAAATAATCCATACCATGTGCCTTATCTATTCCATTGGGCATGGAGTCTATTTAGATCCAACACATTAACCTATATTTGGAACTGGCTACCAATCCCACTCTGACCTCTCTTGAAACAAATCAAAGGACTAAAAAATAAAAAAATAGAATAGAGTTCCCAAGGCACTTACTAAAAATGAAACTAACCTAAAATAGGGGAAATAAATAAATGTGCTATAAAAAACATGTAGAGGAATTTGAACAACATTAATCTAACATATATAGTCTAAAACTATGTCTACCTTTCCTCCTAAATCAAAAGGAAAGTTTGACAATTTTTTTGCCTCGTAGGATGAGGAATTAAATGAGGCATGTAGGTCCTTGACTCTTAGTCTTGATTCCTTCTTCTTATTTTAAAAAAATGTCATCCTTATTATCATGATGTTCAATGAGAACTAAGAATCTCTAAATAGGTTAGCTATATGCACCCATGTATCCTTAGTTTTCTCATTTGGATCCTCAACTGAAACCTCTAATAGTGATTTGACAAGGAAAACCTATTTGATTTCCATGGTGTTTTCAGTAAGACTAGGCTTGTTCTTTAATTCAAGTTATTTAAGACCATCAAGGAGATTTTCATATTCTTGATCATTTTCCTCCATGGGAAATTATTTGTCCACCTTTTCAAGTACTTAGTACTCAACTTGACCAAGATCTTTGAGCTCTTGAAAGAGCTTCATTTTCAGCTACCAATCATCTTTGTCCTCCTTGTTATCTATAACCACCAATTCTTTACTCTTCTCTTCTTGATGTATGAGGTCATCAATATGGTATTCTTCATGCTTCAAAGCATTTATGGAATCTTTAGGAGATCCCACTTGCTGCACTATCTCATCATCCAAATTTGTCATGTTAAGTTCACCAATTTCACCCATGAAATCATGGTACAACTACTACCAATGGTATTCTTATTTAGGGGTTCTCTCTACCTTAGTAATGGTACTATTTGAGTTTTCCTTATATATATCCTCAAAATAAATATAATCCTATACTTGATCTATATCAACTACCACAAGATATTGAGAAAACTCTTGATCTTAGATAGTTGATATGTGATCAAGAGGTTCTTGATAAATAACCTCTTGGTGCACATCTGAGACTTCCTCTTGTTGGATCTCATATCCAGCTTGTACCTTCTCTTGAATCTCATCCTTTTTGACATTTTAAAAGATTGAGGCATGCTTTCTCTTCCCTAATGGTGTTCTAATTATGACTTCATCTTTTGACTTTGACAATTCATCATCATCAATTTTGATTTTAATATGGAGTTCACCACTTACCTCTTTAAGTAGTGTGATAGGACTGAAACTCCTGAAAGCTCTGACACAACTTGTCATATTTAAGAGCACACATGATTACCAATGTATAAGCAACTTACATGTGGAAATAACCAGAAGAACAAATAACTATCAATGAGAAAACACACAGAATATGAGAGGCAACACACAATTGTATTCAACTCATTACAAAGGAAATTACAATAAAGAGATCACACTCTTCTTCCACCTCATTGCGGCTTCCTCGTCAAGGGGTCCAAGTAATCTTCCTACCTGAGTAATCTTCTCTCATAGGTCACAACTAACAACTAACACAAGCTGTTGTTCACCTCATTATACATTTAGTACAATCGAGTATGAACTGGTACTCCAAGTAGATCTCACCATGATCCTACTCTTGATGTATTGCTGTCACCTTGATCTTGCTTCCCTGCCGATCCTGTTCTGACCCTCACATACACACATCCCTGTAGACCAACTTGATCTTACTTATCACATGTAGATCTCCTCCATGATCCTGCAACACCCTACATATCAAACCTGATCTTACATACATGGGGAATCCTACTTGATTCCACCATGGGAAGAACTCTCCAAGCTCCACACTTGGATTCTCCAAGTTCAACACTTAACAATACAGCCCATGAGTCTATTATATCAATCTCATGCATACACTTAATTTAGACAAGTGGCTCAAAGACTCGAACTAGTCTTTATCATGCAAATAATGCATTCACTTAACTAACTATTCATCAACAGTAGTTCTGACCACCACAAGAGATCGACGTCGGTCCCTACCTTCTTGGAGGTGACCGACGCTGGCTGATCACCCGCCGTTTTTAGTTTCCCTTTTGCGTCCCCTGATCGACATCGGTTTGGCCTGTCAATGCCGATGACTACATACTCCAAAAACCTCCTATTTGTAATAAGGTGAAGCTTTTAGCTCCACACCCTAAAAATATCCAACTTGGAGATAAATCACTGCACCTGTACCTAAACCAATACTCTGTCTAATCTACATCCTGGCTTGTATTCCTCTTCAAGCTCCCACTTGAAGACAACCCACCACACTCCTTGTGGTGTTAATCTTGTTCCTGACTTTCTTCATCCTCAACTTACCTTCTTCTACCATTACTATACTCCCACTCAAACAACAACCCCTGTGAGTAACCTATAATCAATAACACTTAACAGATCTAGGCCATCTGTTAGTCAAACTCACTCTGAGAACGTCCAACCTTGCTCTAATACCATTTGATAGGACCGAAACTCCCCAAAGCTCTGACACAACTTGTCAAATTTAAGAGCACACATGATTACCAATGTATAAGCAACTTACATGCGGAAATAACTAGAAGAACAAATAACTATCAATGAGAAAACACACAGAATATGAGAGGCAACACATAATTGTATTCAACTCATTACAAAGGAAATTACAATAAAGAGATCACACTCTTCTTCCACCTCATTGAGGCTTCCTCCTCAAGGGGTCCAAGTAATCTTCCCACCTGAGTAATCTTCTCTCATAGGTCACAACTAACAACTAACACAAGCTATTGTTCACCTCATTATACATCTAGTATAACCGAGTATGAACTGGTACTCCAAGTAGATCTCACCATAATCCTGCTCCTGATGTATTGTTGTCACCTTGATCTTACTTCCCCATCGATCCTATTATGACCCTCACATACACACATCCCTGTAGACCAACTTGATATTACTTATCACATGTAGATCTCCTCCATGATCCTATAACACCCTGCATATCAAACCTGATCTTACATACATGGGGAATCCTACTTGATTCCACCATGGGAAGAACTCTCCAAGCTCCACACTTGGATTCTCCAAGTTCAACACTTAACAATACAGCCCATGAGTCTATTAAATAGATCTCATGCATACACTTAATTTAGACAAGTGGCTCAAAGACTCAAACTGATCTTTATCATGTAAATAACACATTCACTTAACTGACTATTTTTCAACATTAGTTCTGACCACCATAGGAGACCGATGTCAGTCCATACCTTCCTGGAGGTGACCGACGTCAGTCGATCACCTGTCATTTTTGGTTTCCCTTCTGCGTCCCCTGACCGACATTAGTTTGGCCTACCGATGCTAATGACTACATACTCTAGAAACCTCCTATTTGTAATAAGGTGAAGATTTTAGCTCCACACCCTAACAATCTCCCACTTGGAGATAAATCACTGCACATGTACCTAAACCAGTACTCTATCTAATCTGCATCCTGGCTTGTATTCCTCTTCAAGCTCCCACTTGAAGACAACCCACCACACTCCTTGTGGTGTTAATCCTGTGCCTGACTTTCTTCATCCTCAGCTTACCTTCTTTTGCCATTGCTATACTCCCACTCAAAAAATAACCCCTGTGAGTAACCTGTAATCAACAACACTTAACAGATCTAGGCCATCCGTTAGTCAAACTCGCTCTAAGAACATCCAACCTTGCTCTGATACCATTTGATAGGACCAAAACTCTCCAAAGCTCTGACACAACTTGTCAAACTTAAGAGCACACATGATTACCAATGTATAAGTACCTTACATGTGGAAATAACTAAAAGAACAAATAACTATCAATGAGAAAACACATAGAATATGAGAGGCAACACACAATTGTATTCAACTCATTACAAAGTAAATTACAATAAAGAGATCACACTCTTCTTCCACCTCATTGAGGCTTCCTCCTCAAGGGATCCAAGTAATCTTCCTACCTGAGTAATCTTCTCTCATAGGTCACAACTAACAACTAACACAAGCTGTTGTTCACCTCATTGTACATCCAATATAACTGAATACGAACCGGTACTCTAAGTAGATCTCACCATGATCCTGCTCTTGATGTATTTATGTCACCTTGATCTTGCTTCCCCACTGATCATGTTCTAACCCTCACATACACACATCCCTGCAAACCAACCTGATATTACTTATCACATGTAGATCTCCTCCATGATCATGTAACACCCTGCATATCAAACCTGATCTTACATACATGGGGAATCCTACTTGATTCCACCATGGGAAGAAATCTCCAAGCTCCACACTTGGATTCTCCAAGTTCAACACTTAACAATACAGCCCATGAGTCTATTATATGGATCTCATGCATACACTTAATTTAGACAAGTGGCTCAAAGACTCAAACTAGTATTTATCATGCAAATAATGTGTTCACTTAACTGATTGTCCATCAATAGTAGTTCTGACTACCACAGGAGACTGACGTCGGTCCCTACCTTCCTAGAGGTGACCAATGCTGGCTGATCACCCACCATTGTCGATTTCCCTTCTGCGTCCCCTGACCGATGTCAGTTTGGCCTGTCAACGCCAGTGACTACATACTCCAAAAACCTCCTATTTGCAATAAGGTGAAGCTTTTAGCTCCACACCCTAACATAGGACAATAAGATATTCTTGATATGAACCTAAGGGAGATGATATGTATGGAACATCTCCTTGGTCTAAATATTTATCTTTGATGGTCATGTCTTCATCTTTCTTTATCATAGTGCTCTAAATGGATTTTTAAGATGGAAATGACCTATATTCTTGAGGATGGAGGGGTGGGGATTGAATGACCTTGGATTTTCTTGAATGCATGACTTGGTCCCAAGATGAGAAAGATAGAAGCTCTACTTTGACCTTTTGGTTTTGGTTCTCCTCCTCTTTCCTTGCCTTTAGCTCTAATTCCTTGATCTACCTATCAATATTCTCTTGGAATATATTCTCTCTAAGGTGGTCAGTAGCGTCATGAAGATAAGGAACACAATAGGTCTCTTGAGGAGGGATGAGAGATGTTTGCATAATCTCATATTCTCCTTTAACTTGGGTCCTCAAATATAGATTTGCCTCATATTGCCCACCCCATGATTTCACCACTTGGGTCTAACATGGAACCTTGAATGACTTCAAAATGGGTTCCTGATGAAGGACAAAGTCATGGACACTATTAGTAGGTTGTTACATAACAATATGTTTCTTTGTTTGATATCTCTCTTGGATAGATATCCAAGAAGGAAAGGTTTCAGAAACACATGAGGAACTTGGTACACTCAAAAGGGGACTTGGAATGGATGGCACATAAGATGGTTCAGGTGGTGTATATGAAATCAAATAATGTTGGTGATGTTGTACCTATTTTTCCTCAAGGTCTTTTATATTTACCTCAATTTTATAAATGTAACCACCTACATTCATCATGTCACCTATGAGATTGTTCTAATTTTCTCTCAATAGTTGTCCATTATTATTTTATTTGTTGTAATGACCCTCTCACAGGATTAATCAAATAAGTAAGGACATATTTTCCATAATATTTTTGTGATTAAAAATATATTGTATTCTTTTCAAGACTCATTAAATTCTCCCTAAGTACCGGTATAGATGGTTCATGATAAGGTAGATGAGGAGCAATATTAAGATAGGCTTGTTGTTCATATGAAGGATCAGGGCAATATTCTTGTATATATGATTAAATAAGTCCTCATGTTGTTGGTTAGGATCATGATAAAGATAAAATCCATTCCCTTGACAATAAGTATTATGAGAAACTTGTCAAGGTTCCTCATAACTTTAAAAAAAAATATTAGTAGGGCTGATTAGGCTCATATGAATCATGAAGATTATATTGGGGCTATTGAAAATAAGGTGGATAATAGGAATATTCACCATATTATTTCATATTAACCTCATATATAAAATGAGATGCAACAATTGATTAGAAATTTCATTGAGACATACTTGGTCTACTCATAATTGGAAGCTTTGATTTTGACTCACCATTGGTGCTAATGCTTGCTTGTAAAAGATGATAGAGGAAAGACAGACCAAAAAAAAAATATTATTTTGGACCTTGTCCCATCAAGTGTGATAGAACTATTATGGAATAAAATTACACCCTATCTAAGTAAGGAGATTGTTCAGGCTTCCTTACTCAAACTCTAGTCTAACATTGGAATGACCCCAGGCTATGGGTATCCTCTAATGGGGTTAGACCTCTAGGATTTTTAATGAGTCTATCTCCCTTGATGTATTTTTTTAGCTCATTACCATTATTAAAATATACTAATAATTAGGGAATAGGGAGAGAGAGAGAAACATGAAATATAAACCTAAGATAACAATGGTGATGCACCTAATTTATGGTTGTCCACCTTGCTTAATTGTAAGGACACTAATGAAATAAGTAAAAGGCAAGATCAAGGATAAAAAATAGATTTCATACATCATTATTTCATGAATAGGTTCCCCAGATTATCTAAGTTAAGGGAAATGAAGGGAAAGGTCTAAAGTAAGACACTAACCAATCATAGTATCCACATGTAGGCTTTAATCAAGAGATGTAAAACACTAAACATAACATCCATAGCTAGATGAACTAGTAACTAGGTGAGATCATAATTTTATGAGGGATAAATATCTACTATATACACAAATATAACATGGATATGCTATACCACAAAAATGAAATCTAAAATATAGTCTTGTATTCATATCAAGAGGCTACAAGCTCCATCTTAGCAATGTTTGGTCATGCCCAAGAGAGAGAGAGTAGGGAAAATATAAAGAGGATACCTTTTTTACTCCAAATCCTCTATATATAGTATAAGAGATAAAGAGAGATGGTAAAAGTGCCTTACAGAAAGGGTAAAGGGTCCTAGAGTTTAAGAAGTGATGTGGTATCACTTGATTGCTTTCTATTTGTTTTTCTTGATTGATAAATAGACTCTTGTTATCCCTTTAGTCTTTGAGTTCCTCTCATTAGATGAGAGTGTACTACTAGAGATAAAGGTATGTTTTATGATGAATAAGTTTGTTTGATCAGAATCAAACCCTTTAACTACTTCTTCCATTTTTAGTGCACTATCTTGGGACCCTATGTCCACTTGACATATTCATGAGGATCAAATCCTTGAATCTTGATACTAAGAATCATGCCATGCCCTGAGTGGTGGAGTACCTAATTTATTTATGATGGGAATGCTTCTATTTATCACATATCTTCTCCATTTTTATATATCTGCTATAGATGGAAAACCAATCTAAGGATATTGGTTTTCCTATAGTCCTTATATTCTAATCAATGCCTGATCCCATTAAGCCACTAATCTTGTCGACCTTTACTTTATATAAATTATAAAAGACCTATTTTTCATTTAAAGAGATTTTCCATCAATGTTAGGTCTCAAATATACATTGTGTTCTAACTTGGATTGTATTTGAGCTTAGTCCTTTGTAATTATGTTGGCTCAAGTAAAAAACTAGCTCATTGACCTTCACTAGAAGCTCCCTAGGCTTGCCTCTACTCTAATTAATTATCAAATTTGGACTAGGTTGATTGACACCTTAACCCATCTTAAACTATTAATATTTCTCAATATGAAGTAACATGATTTATCAATCTACCTCTTGATTTGTCAACCTTCTCCCTACTTACACCATGTGTCAAATGCATCTTAATCTTTAGGATCTTGTTGTCAATTTTTTAGTTCTTGTGCTTATGCCATGTGTTGATCTCTTAAGATATATAACTAATTTAATCATCTTTCACCATTGGATCAATATGTATGATTAAGTGAGGACCATTGATCTTGTCGAGATCCACTATTTGAAAGCCAATGTCTAGTTCATGATCTTAAATTTGATAGTCTATAGGATGTCAAATGACATTTGCATGAACATCATTGACATTAATGTGATAATAATTTTTAAATTCAAAATGAATTACTTTATTCAATCTTAAACTTGACATTAATGAGAATGTCTTACTTCATAGGTCTAACTTTGAAATCTTCTAACTCAAACTAGAAAGCTTTCATATGTTCAAAAATGTCTAAGGATGATATTGGCATGTAGAAAT
Source organism: Torreya grandis (assembly GCA_037957365.1). Lineage (NCBI taxonomy): Eukaryota > Viridiplantae > Streptophyta > Pinopsida > Cupressales > Taxaceae > Torreya > Torreya grandis. The sequence goes on from JARHVA010001449.1 coordinate 777,558, forward strand.
ACATATATTATTGGTCCATTAGTCACAAAAGGTTTCTTGTGTAAGATATTAAATAAAAATTTTATTTGTTCCACTTGTTTCGCTATGATGTCCTAGTGATGGTTGAACTCATTTAGCTAAGTATGGAAAACTTAGTGAAATTTAATTGAAGAGCCAACTTTGCACATGCATAACTCTATTCATGCTTTGATAGAGGATATAGAACTTAGAACATTAAAATTAGGGACACATATGAAAAAACCCATTTAAACACCTCCTGTTTCAACTATTGCACATGCAAGATATGTCCTTGTTAATATACTCACTTGGCCCTATTTGAACTTCCTTGAAAATGGCTATGGAAAAACAATGGAATTTGGCTAAAAGACCAACTTTGGATCTCCATAAATTTTGATATGCTTAGGTAGAGGACCTAAGATTTGGTTAATATTATTTTGGAACAAATGTCAAAAAATCCATGTGACTAATTATTATATACTCATCAACATATGTGAGATCTAGATTCAAAAATTTGCCTTCTTATATTTTTTGCTACTAGATCAAAAATGTTAGGATGAACTCAATGAATAACTAGATGGATCCATTTCACTTACATATGTGTTATAAAAACTTTTGACATCCCATAGGGTCTATTCAATATGGTCCATGATATAAATGTTTAAAACACATGAGAACCTATGTGGTCTCTCCTAATTTGCAATCCTAGACTTCCTTTCTAAGCCTTTGATTTACTACTTCATCAAACATGAAAGAGATTATTATGTGAGCCAAAATTGGATAAAAATACCCATATATTAATGAGTGATACCTAAATTTATAATACTTTTAAGAGGACCTTAGACTGATGTACTTATCTCCTATGTGTTGGCTTGTGTTTGAATCATGTAATATGTGCAAAGTACAATAGTGACTTAGCTTGTAACTTGAGAAATATAGCCCTTGGTCTACTCATTAATTAATTAAAACATTTTTATGTGTTTTCCCTATGAATAATATGGAAATAGGATATAATATGAAAGCTTTGTTCACTTGAGTGCTTGATTTAATTACTTTTATAATTTTCCTAATGAGTGGGTAAGAAGTTTCTAGGTGATGAATGAATAAGGGTTGATATTGTATTTATATAAATCCTTTTGGAGGAATAATTCCCATTAAATCACTTATTAATACCATTAGGGTATGTTTCATTTGAAAAATTTATGGCTTTAGGGTAATAGATACTTTTGTCGAGGTAGGATACTAGTAGCAATGTAGGTATCCATCTTGGACGCTAGTGTTCAAGGAGTAGGAAAGTAGGTACAAACTCAAAACATCAAGAGGTGTAAGATAAATTTTTTTAATCATTCTAGGAAATATAGAAGGTCTTGGTCATCAGAATAAGACTGGTCAAACTAATAGATAGGCCAAAGGATAAAAAATAGAGAAGATAAGAAATTTTTTTAAGTAAGAAATGTCCAAAACTAATAAGAACATCCAATATCTAAGTTTTCCAAGTGTAAAATATTTATGTGATATATAATCCATAAAATAGTGTCTAAATTTTCTCCCATTTAATCTATTAATGAAATTTCTAGGTTAAAGGAAAATAATCTTGAGTGTATATAACACACTTGTATTTACTTGAGTTGAAATTGAGTGGCTTGTTGGTGACTAACCTCCAACCAATAGAAAATTATAGTACATAATTAGTGAATAAAATATGGAATGGAAAGTATTTGAAAATATTTAAATTGAAATATAAATATTTAGGATTACACTTGTGTATCAATGTAACTACCTTGCCTATTGGCAAGTTAATTTGAAAGATGTAATATTGTAAAGCTCTAAAATTGAGATTAGGAAAAATTTATGTAAATATGGAAAGTACATATATCTAAGGAGATAGAGAGAGGCATATTATAAAGCACATGCCCCCAACCTTATAGAAAATGTGAGTTGTGACTTGGTAATTGAGATTAGATCAATCATAGAACCCAATCATAATTATAACCTAGTGAGTATGAGTGAACAAAGTCAACTGATGCTATCAAATTGGTAAATATGGATGAAAAGATCAAGTCTAACCTAAAAATTTGGAAATATTGAGTGATTTATTCACCTCAACCATACCAAAATATAACCAATTATTGTGATTGGCTCAATATAATCCATAAAAGTATATCATAGGTATCAATGCATAAAATTACAATATGGTGGGTGACAACAATACTTTATAGTGTTCTAAAAAATGAAACTAATTTTTATTTATTAATATTAGGTACACATTGCATAAAATATGCACCTTAGAAATGTCTCATGCTAAAACTATGTATAAAAATGGTACTAATGTATAGAATTCTACCAAAACTATTAATTTGAATTACATAACTATGTGATTTATCCAATTCATAACTTGTGCAAGTGTGGAAAACATGATTCCAAAGTATGAACCCATTATATATGGAGAAATAAAAAATAAAATAAGTACCAATGTCAAGTACATGTTTCCAAAACATGCCCACATTAAATATGGGTGTGTTGAATACTGAATCAATGTGGAGAACATGCTTCCAAATCATGCCCCCAATGAATATAAAAATTGTGAATGTCTGGACGCCATGCCTATATGACATTCCCCCATAGAATCTAAAAAATAATAAAATTACCAAATACTAAATGAGTATGGAAATCATGATTTCAAAGCATTTCCTAACTAAATATAAAAACTATGAATGTGTGGAAGCCATGCTTATATGACATGCCTCTACTAAATCTAAAATTTAATAGAAGTATGAAATAATGAATGTGTATGGAGAACATACTTCCAAAGTATTCCCCCAATAAATCTGAAAATTGTGAATGCATGGAATCCATGCCTATATTACATGCCCCCACTAAATTTAAGAAATTAGATAAGTATCAAAAATTAAATGAATGTCGATAACATGCTTCCAAAGCATGATCACACTGAATCTAATAATTATGAATCTGTGGAATTCATGCATGTATGACATGCCCCCATTTAATATAGAGACTAACATAAGTAACAAATATTGAATGAATATGGAGAACATGCTTCCAAAGTATGCCCCCACTAAATCTAAAAATTGTGTCAAAAGTGAAGAACATTCCTCCATGACATGATCCCACTAATATTCCCCCCTTTGAGGTGAGGAAAGAATATAAACCACTATTTACCTCACCTCAAAATAATAATACAACTATATAATTTATAAATAAAATCATGTAGCATATAGAAGGAACATGTACAAGTAGATATAACATTAAAGCACATAGAACAATGTGATCACATGAAGTCCTAAGATGCATGATAAATATCATAGAAATATATAGACAGTAACAATATAAGATCAATAATAAAATCAAGCATGCACACAATATCACTCAAAATCAAGTCAAACAGAAATGGTCCAAGGAGACTATAAACAAGGGGCATGTTCAAATGCCAGACAATCAAAGGGACATAACTTAGTCCAATATCCACAAAATTAAGGATGACATATTCAAATTTAAAAAAAAATTAAATGAAATATTAAAATGTCAAATAAATCACATATATACATAGGGGGCCCAAATAAAGGGGCATGCTCAAATTATCAAAAATCAAGATAATAGCAAGGCATGGCACTCAAAGAACTGCATAAAGGAAAGCATAAGCAATCAACATAAACATGTGAAAATAACCCATAGATTAAATGTGTTAGAAAAGAAAAACATCAAGTGAATATCATATCAAGTACCCTATGTAAGATATAATCATGCATAAACGCATGTGTAAGTACATTTATGAGCTCAAAATGTGATAATATAGAGTGACCATTAAATGATATAACCTATGAGTGTTGTGATAATAGAGGTGGATGCTTGCAATGTCCATAAGACATGAGTAGAGGAGAGTCTAACATCTAAAATAGGAATAGATATTTTATCTATGTATGCATGTATCACACTCACATACATGATTGATACACATGTATGTAAGATTAAATAATATTCCATTCATCAACATATAACTAATACATAGGTGCCAAGGATATAATCTAACATGTAGATGCAAAAAATGTTTTGTATTTTTTAATGTTTTTTTATTTCTTTGTATTTTTAGAATGTGAAAGATTCTAATAAATTATGTCCTCATCATCAAAATGTGTAGGACCACATAGAAAAAATTTTAAGCTTTGTTTATATCATTTCACTACCACCACTTCAATGTTTATGTTTAATGGTTTACCTAAATCCAATGTTACAGGAAAAAATCAAGGTCATCATGTTGTATTCAAATCCTTGTATCCATATCAAGAAAAGTAACACACATTTCTTTAGTATATATATTATCATTCCACTCAATTATCCAAATTTGTCCAAAATTTTAGTTTCAAATTTGGTTCTTGGTCTAATATCTAGATGGTGTAATATTCTAACCTTAAGTCATAGACTATAGGTAACTAAATGTATCCTTGAGATTCTATCATTAATGAAGATTATATTATTTCATTTATATTAAGTCTCAATTGTGTGATAAATTTCATGTTACAAGTTGTATCCCACTTGTTAATATTAAACTAGAGATGGTGTCAATATACCTCACCAATATTTGTATTAATATTTAAATCTTCATACTTTGATCATTTTGAGAAATAATTATATTCTAAAATATTTGAAGGATTTTACTTTTTTATCATGTCATACACAATGCGTATGCATCCTTCATTCTTATATTTATAAATTAGTTTCTTTGATACCTAACATTGATTTTTCTTATGGCTGATGATCTAAAGATTTTTACAATATGGTACCTTATCTTTTATAGGTATAAGTCTACACATGACATATGTGTGGTATAAGGTAAATAAATAATTCTATGTTCAAGCAAAAAATACAATATGGTATATGTACTATCTTATTATTTTGTGATCTATATCATTTGGTGTGAAGTGTTTTGATAGGACTCCACATTATTCGTATTATGTACTTATATTTGACCCTTGTATGGTCGACTCAATTTTTTTAACCAAGAGGTATCTATGGAATAATAACCATTTACATGTTCATCTACTATTTTTGTTTTTCCCTTATCTAGATTCAGTTCTATATTTTATACAAGTGGATTATTTTATATGTGTTAGGACCTATAGGTTCAAATGGTTGTGTGACAGGTGATTAAGTGGATCAAATTTTAATTTTTTCATTTTCTTATCTTTCATATCATAAATGACATCATCATTACTATCATAGTAATATTAAACATGTCCATATTTCTACTCAATATTTACCAATAAAGGAAACTCAAATGGTGGATGTTCTTGTGGTTCTATTGGATCCTTTAGTAATGGTTCTTGCTTTTGATATGCATTGATGTTTACCTCAATATTTAATGCCTTATTGGAATCTTGAAAAAAATGATCCATTGTAATTGAATCACTTATCTCATATGTGTGTATGTGATCAATATGAATGTATTTTTTAGGTGGTACCACTATAGGAATTCCTTAATTTTCAAAATGTATCATTTTGAAAAAATTTAAAGGCTCATCATTAACAATCATGGATAATAAGGTCCCATCATGCATGAATTTTACACATCAGTGAAGTCTAGATGGAACAAAATCCATTGAATTTATTGAAGCTTTACCCAAAACTATATTAAAATGTAATGATTGAGACATGACCTGAAATGTAGTTGAAACCTTTTTTTATCCTAATGTCACATCAAACGTGATTTGACTAGCTAGAGGCCTATGTGAATTATCAAACCTTTTATGTGCATAACCATTTTTTGAAGAATATTGGTGATAATACCTATGGTGGTTAGGAGGTTTATGTTATAAATATTAAGGCATGATCCATTATCAATGAGCACCCTTTGATTCCTTTATTTTGCATGGTCACTTTTATGAGCGCAAGAAAATTTTGGTCATTAATATCTTTGGATGGTAAATATTTTAGATCAAAGGTAATAAGCTTGGAATTTTTATTTAAATTTTTCATTATATCATGAAATAAGAAACCTCAATATCACTTTAATCTTATGTCTTAAGAAATGGTTTCTATAGGATATTGATGCAGATAAATTATTTCATTCTCTACTCAACCATACTCTGATACTTGTAAACACAGTTATTTCATTTACTTTTTACAACCTTCTCTTACATGTCCACTCTCTTTCTATGTTTGTAATAATTATTAATCCTATTTCAATGATAATATTCTTTACAATCTTATACTCTACCTTTAGAATCATTTAAGACTCTCCTACCATCCATTCATATCATTCTTTACACCTTCACAATTCTCTTTCAATCTATCTCACCCTATCTTTCAATAGGCTTTTATGACCAAATCACCTCCATTCTTGAAATAGGACTCCTATAGACAATATTAATCTTATATGGTCCCTCTCAAGTTTAATAAACTTTTTCCATGCCAATTCACACTCACTATCAATCTCAACTTCCTTCTTAGTCTATCAAGCTCTCAACCTCACTATGCCTCTTGTAGTCACTTTTTGTCAAATCTACATTATACATATGGTATAGACTATTTATTGAGAAAATAACCCATGATTATATCTATCTATGTCATTTTTGACCTCTCCATGAAATTTTAAGTCTTAACTCATTGTATAGACACCTCTTATAGCCACTTGTTCATTGCAATTAGCCCTTTTAGGCCTAATTAGCCCCTGCTATCAGCATAGTTAGTTATATCCATACAAATACATTATTAAACACTATAAAACCTACATAATATGATATATAAAATTTAAAATTATTTGTTCACCAATTTTTATTAAGATTCATCAGTTTAATCATCTAATATTTTACCTTTTATCTTTATGCCCTAAACTAGGGTTTATGAGTTATCTAGCCACCCGAGAGGGTATAAAATTAGTTTTAGTAAATAATTTTAGATTTTAAATGTCCAAAATGATTTAATAAGGTATAAAAAAACTGAAAATAACTTTTCAAATATCTAAATTTTAATGATCATTTTCTATTCATGTTTCATTCATGGATTTGGTAGGGTTTTATACTTGATTTTGTGTTGCAGATAGGGGACACACTATTTGGTTATTTGAACCCTATATCTTATGGTTCACCAACATAGTTTATATTAACATGAAATAAAATTAATATAACTTTAATATCATATGAATACACCCAATGCCATATTGAGAAGGGTTTTCTCTTTGGTAGTTTGTAGTTCTCAATGATTGCTACAAGAAACTTGACCACATTCAACTATATTTACTAATGATACTACATAATACTACTCCTCAATTGTATTTAAAGATATTAAAACCTAAATATTCATCTAATTAAACATTATAAATAAATTAATATAGATATATCACTTGAAACTTGTCAACTCTTATTGATTCTATGCAAATATATTTACAACTCTATTTTGTGGAAAGAATACAGAGATTATCAAATCTTCTTCATTACTGTTACTTATCTATACCCCTTCCTTCTTAAAACTTCCTAATTTAACTCCTACCAAAACTACCTACTCACCTCTCTATGATACTAACTCCTAATTCAAGCCAAAATTCATTACAAACATAATAAATTGCCTTCTTGAAAAACCACCTCTCATGTAACTACCTTGACACCGTGGTTACACTCGTAGTTCTTTTTATTTGTCATTATCCTTATGATTTTTACCTAAAAAAATCTTCATAACACACCTATAATCAATTAATACCTATAACTAACATTTAATTAATCATGACACTCTTGACAATACACATAAATGCTTCAAAACACACTTACATATTTCAAATTTTCAAAATAGTGTTTTGGAGGGAAAAGATCCCAAGGCTAATAACACCCAACACCATCCTACCTAGTGACCTATAAAGACTCAAATTCCTTATATTTAGAGATACAAAACCTAAGACACTTGAATTTTATCAAACTTATATAATTTTCTTGATGCCTTTGCATCATACTTACAAGGGAAGAAAGAAGTTGGATCCCAATGACTATTGTACCTTTATTCCTTGTCTTCTAGTTCATCTCTCTTGAATCATCCTTGTATTATACTACTCCTTCATACTTCATCCACTCCTCTTTGTTCTCATTCTTGCCTCTATCATAGACCATTCTTCCTCCTTATTTGTATTACTTGTATTGATTATCACTTGATGTATACATCTTATTTCCTTTTTGCCTTTATCATATGGGTTGTAGATGCCCCAAATCACTACTATAACAACTATATTCTCACATTTATTTGTTTCCATATTCATACCTACTACAAAATAAATGGTAGTGTCATGCATACCTATTATATTAATGAGATTTAAGCCTCTATAAGGCTCCATGTCTTCAAACTACTTAAATTATACTTGCAATGTTCCTTCTCCATGCTTTTTATCCCCCTTCATGAGGATCTCACCTATTAAATCTATACTTCTTATTCATACATACTCATATCACCATGTAAATCATGTTATATTACTTCTATATCTATTTCTAACTACTCAACATTTTCATAAACAAATTGACAATTAGATTACATACCTTCTTCATGTGTTTGTACCTCCTTGTCTAAGTCTTCAATGATGCCTACCAACTAATCCACTTCTTCTATTTCATCCTTCTCATCACCTAGCTAGATTACACTAGCTTCTTGTTCTTCACCCAAACTCATCTTATCCTCCTTAAGGTACTATTTATACACATCACTATGCTGCTCACTACTACTCAACCAAAGCTTAGCATTTCTTTCTTAAGTTTCTTAAAAATAACTTTTTCTGCCTTCTTTCCTCTCTCATGGCTTCCATCTATTTTTTTCATCTATAGTTTGATTGGAAATTTTATTTTCTTATTCCTCATGACCCATCAAAAATGTGGGTTCTCAATATCTCTCATCTTCTCTATCATGACCAATAACTCATCTATTTATTGTCTCACCTCTATAATCTCTTTCTTCATATCTCTCTTCTTGGTGTCATCTTCCATCCTATCTTTGAGGTATCTCTCATCAATTATGACCTATTTTTCTTACTTATATCTATATTCATCTTTTTAAATATGTATCTCAATCTCTTTGTCTCATTTGGACCTACACTTATTTGACAAGCCTCATCCACTTACCACCTCATGAACTCTCACTTGGGTCTTTCTTCTCTCTTCTTATCCTTTAAATAAGACAACTCTTCTATCTCTCTTTAGGATCACTCTTTAGATCTCTCTCTATCTTGAGATTTCAAATATGTCTCTCAATCATTCAAGAATTCATTGGCTTTAGGGCTGCTACCAATCTCACAACTTTGCATTCACACCTCAACACTCTTTACATGTTCAAATCAAAACATTAATGAAAAAATAAGATAAACATGTACATTTTACTTATTGGATAAAGTTCCTATTATTTTTCCCATGAACATAATACTCTTATACCAAATGATGCAAAGAACTATAACATTCTTTGCTCAACCATACTCTAATACTTTTAAACATAATTATTTCATTCACTCTTTACAACCTTCTCTTACCTATCCATTCTCTCTCTATGTTTGACATCATTCATAATATTGTTTCAATTATAATATTATTTACAATATTATAATCTACCTTTTTAATCCTGTAATCCTCTCTAACCATCCATTCATATCATTCTTTTCACCTTCATGGTTCTCTTTCAAGCTATCTCACACTATCTTTTAATAGGCTCATATGACCAAATCACTTCCATTTTTTAAACATGGCACTTAGAGAAAATATTAATCTTATATAGTCTCTCTCAAGTTTAATAAACTTTATCCATTCCAAATCACACTCATTATCAATCTAAAGTTCCTTCTTGGTCTATCAAGCCCTCAACCTCACTATGCCTCTAGTAGCCTTTTTTTGTCAAATTTGCATTATACATATGGTAAAAACTAGTTATTGAGAAATAACACCTAATTATATCACCCTCTATAATCTTTGGCCTCTACATGAAATTTCAAGTCTTAATTAACTATCTAGATACCTCATCTAGCCACTTGATCCTTGTAATTAACACTTCCAGGCTTAATTAGCCCCTATTGTTAACATAGTGAGTTATATCCATAAAAATACATATATAACCAATATAAAACCTAAATAATATATTATATCACATTTAAAACTATTTATTCACCAATTTTCATCAATATTCATTAGTTCAATCATCTAATATCCCACCTTTTGTACTTATTCCCTAAACTAGGGTTTCTGAGCTCTCTAACCACCCGAGATGGTATAAAATCAATTTTAGTTAATTATTTTATATTTAAAATGGCCACAAGGATTTAATAAGGTATACACAACATAAAAACAAATTTTAAAATCACTCATTTCTATTTATAATATTCTATTCATGTTTCATTCACATATTTGGTAGGGTTCTATGCACATAGTTTGATTGTAACAAGAAAACACAAGATTTGGAGTACCTATTAGCTTACCTAAAAGTTTTTAATGTTCCTTAAACATTAATTTTCACCATATTACCTTATTATGTAATTTCCACATACTTTCAATCCATCATCATGCTTGTATTTTGTTGTGTTGTTGTGGAGACTATACATAGGGTTCTTGACTATGTCCTGAAGATAGAGGACACACAATCTAGTTACTTGAACCCTATCTCTTATGGGTAACTAGAATATTTTATATTCACATAAAAAAAAATGAATATAAACTTCAATATCATATTAATACACCCAATACCATATTGAAAAGGTTTCTTTCTTTCGTAGTTTGTTATTCCCAATGACTGCTACAAGAAACTTAAACACAGACAACTATTTTTACCAATGACACTATAGAATACTACTCCTCAATGGTCTTAAAAAATATTAACACCTAAAAATTCATAAATTAAAATATTATAAATAAAGGAACATATATATATCACTTGAAACTTGGCAACTCATATTGATTCTATGCAAATATATTTACAACTCTATTTTGTGGATAAAATACAAATATTATCAAATCTACTCATTACTATTACTTCTCTGTACCCCTTAATTCTTAAAAATTAATAAATAAATTACTAAAAAAACTAAATACTCACCTTTATATAATAATAACTCATAATTTAAGCCAAAATGTGTTACAAACATAAGAAATTGCCTTCTTGAATAGCCACCTCTTATGTAACTACCTTAACACCATGGTTACACTCATAAGTATTGTTCTTTATCATTATCCTTATTATTTTTATGTGAAAAATATTCATAACACACATACACTCACTTAATACCTATTAATATAATTCACTTAATCATGAAACTCTTGACAATACACAAAAATGCTTCAATACACACATATTTCAAATTTTCAAAATAGTGTTTTGGTAGGAAAAGATCCCAAGGCCAATAACACCCAACACCAACCTACCTATTGAGTTATAAATACTTAATTTACTTATAAGGTATGATATAAGACCTAATACACTTTCATTTAATCAAACTTATAAAATTTTATTGATAACCCTGCATTAGATATCCTTATAAGCATTAGATTATTTTAGGAGCTCAAGGATTGAAATTTTAGAATGTGTATTTCTCAATTGGTCAATAATGTCATACCCCTTATATTTTATTACAAAATTAGTTTTAGGAGGAACCTATTATATATTAAAAAGTGTTGGCATGGGTTAAGTAACATTAACTCTTTGATTAGTAACAACATTGAATGTAGAATCCAATATAGGTCATGGGAGAATAATGGGTACAAAATGGTATCTATCATTTGAATAATACATAGGTATAACAAATGGTTGAAAGTATGCACATTGAAATATATTTATCAGATATATAGCATTGAAAAAATAATTTTGAAGAGATATCAAGTATTTTTTTCCATTTTAAATCCCTCTCATTATTAGCACATGTTCACTTAATATATTTGAAAAGGTAAATAATGTATAAAACCATATCAAATATGACATATTGTAACCCAAAATTGGTGATAGATTCATCCATGTTTCACATATTTTATAGAAATCACAGATCAATAATATAAAAATTAGAAAAACCTAATAGATTTGATGTTCAAATATTGGGTTCATTAATTGTTTAACCCTAAATTGGATAAGGAATCCTAATTATCTTAAATAGGGTTAAGCACAAATAAATTACAATTCACAAGGGTGATAAATAGATCTAAAATAGGCCAATTGCATGTTAAACTCAGATATAAACATTTACTAAATTTATTAAACTAATATATTATAAAATAGTAAGCACATCTAAATGATAAAGAAGTAATGTACTTAGCTTGTTCTGATGCTAATGTATTTTTGGATCTAGAACATGTGTAAAACATAATGGAAGAGGATTATAAAAATAGTGATCAAATTGTGTATTTGATCATTCTAGTTTTGTATAAACTAGCATCAACCTTAGATGGTTCATTCAATTCTACTATCTAAAATTGACATAGGTGTTCTATATATAATACATACTAGAAAATGATGCAACCACATGGATGCTTCTAGGTTTGAATTCACCATTACTTTGGTGTATTTAGATTTGGGACATGGAATGCCACTTCTCATGAATTTGAAAAACACTAGTTATTCATCTTGATTTTAACCTTGGGGTAAAATGGCTTACTAGGAACATGATTTTAATTTGACCCTAAATCCCCCTTTGTTAATGAGTGATACCTACATATTTAATATTATGTATAGGGATTTAGACTGATTTAATTTTCCTTTATATGTTGGCTTGTGTGTGAATCATTCAAAATGTACAAAAAAATTAAAAAAGTGACTTAGCTTTTAACTTGGAAAATAGACATCTTAGGATACTCCTTTAGTACTCTAGAAATATGTATGTATTATCCCTATGACTGATATGGAAATAGGAGATAATGCAAAAGCTTTTCATTCTTGAGTTTTTGATTGAATGCCTTTTGTAAGTTACTTGGTGACTAGGTAATAAGTTTCAAGGTGAGGAATGAATGAGGGTTTATCTTGTATTTATATCAATCCCTTTGGATATATAAATCTCATTAAATCATTTATTCCAATCATTAGCATAATTCTCATCTGAAAATTGGATGACTTTAGGGCACTAGACACATCAGGGTAGGACACTAGCATCGATGCATGTGTCTATCTCAGACACCAGTGTATAGGGAGAAAGAAAGTAAGTACAAACTCAAAACTTATAAAGTTGTAATATAAGTAGGTTTTAATAATTTTGGGCAAGATAAAAGTTCCAAGTTATCAACATAAAACTAGGAAGACTAAGAGATATGCCAAGTGGCATAAAATAGAGTGGATGTGAGACTTTGAAAAGTGAGAAAGGTTAAAAGCTAAGAGGAATATACAAGGTATTATTTTTCCAAGTTTAATAGGATAAGGTGATATACAATCCCTAAAATATTCTCTACATTTTCCTGATGAAAGGAATACATGCCTAGGTGTGTATGACACACCTTGTCCTTTCTTGAGTCTATCTTGAGTGTTTTTCTAGTGACTGACCTAAAACTAAAATCATGTTACAGTATATAATAAATAAATTTAATATGGAATGGAAAGTATTTTAAAATATTTAAATTTAAAGAGAAAGGTTTAGGAGTACACATGTGTATCAATTTAACCACCTTATGTATTAGCAAGTTGATTTGAAATATGTATCATTGTAAGGATCTAAAACTGAGATTATGAGAAATATATATAAATATGGAAAGTTAATATATTTAAAGAGATAGAGAGGGAAATTAGAAGGCACATGCCCATAATCTTGGAGAAAAAGTGAGTTACCACTTAGTAGTTGAGATTAGCCCATTCATGTAACCCAATCATACTTATAACCTATTGATCATGAGTGAATAAAGTCAACTCATGTCAAATTAGTAAGACTAGATGACATAATCAATTCCAAACTAAAAATGTGTGAATTTAGTAATTTAATCACCTCAACCATACCACAACTATAATATCTATTACATTAGATTGGCTTAATACATTCTGTAAAAGTACATCCAAGGTATAAGTACAATCTGGTGGGTGATGATAAAACATGATAGTGTTTCAAAATATAAAACTAATTTTAATTTTTTAATATTAGGCACATATTACATATCATATTCACTTAGATATTTCTCATTCTATAACTTTTTATAACAATAGTAGCAATGTATAAAATTCTACCATAACTATGATTTTGAATTATATAACTATGTGGTTTGACCAATTTGGAAACTATGTTAGTGTGGATAACATGATTCCAAATCACGACCCCACTCTATATATATATATATGAAAAATAAAATAAGTACCTATGTGGAGAACATGTTTTCAAAACATGCCCCACTAAATCTAGGTGTGTTGAATACTAAATAAGTTTAGAGAACATGCTTCCAAAGCATGCCCTCATTGAATCTAAAAATTGTGAATGTATGGAATCCATGCATATATTACATGCCCCCACTAAATTTAAAATTAATAAAAGTAACAAATACTAAATGAGTGTGGAGAACATGCTTGAAAAATATGCCCCCACTAAATATGAAAACTATGAATGTGTGGAATCCATCTCTAAAAACTAATATAAGTACCAAACATTAAATGAGTTTGGATAACATGCTTCCAAAGTATTCCCCTATTGAATATGAAAACTATTAATGTGTGGAATCCATTCCTATATGACAAACCCCCATGAAATCTTAAAACTGATATAAGTACCAAATAGTTAATGAGTGTGGAGAAAATGCTTCCAAATCATGCACCCACTTAATCTAAAAAATTGTAAATGTGTGTAATCCATTATATTACATGACCCAACTAAATCTTAAAACTGACATGAGTACTAAATATGAAATTAATTTGGATAATATGATTCCAAAGCATACCCCTATTGAATCTAAAAATTATGCCAAATATGAAGAACATGCCTCCATAACATGCCCTAACTGATATCCCCCCATTTATTTGAGGGAAGAATATAAACCATTATTTACCTTTCCTAAAAATGAAAAGACATCTATATAATTTGTAAATGAAACCATGTAGCATATATAAGGAACAAGTCTAGGTAGATATAGCATTGAAGTGCATATAATAATGTGATCACAAGAAGGCCTAAGATTCATGATAAGTATCATGTAAATGTATATATAGTAATATTATAAGCTCAATAATAAAATAAAGTACACATACAAGAGCACTCAAAATCAAGTCAAAATGAAATGGTCCAAGGAGATCAAAAACAAAGGGCATATTCAAATGTTACATAATCAAAGGGACATGATCTAATCAAATGTCTACAAAATTAATATGACATATTCAAATTTCAAACAATAATCGATGACATATTCAAATGTCAAATAAATCACACATAGATTCAAAATCCCCAAACAAAGTAGCATATTCAAATGCTCAAATAATCAATAAAATAAAAAGGCAAGACACTCATGGAAATACATAAAGGAAATCATAAAAAACCAATATGTACATGTGAAAATATCCCATAGATAAAATGTGTTATAAAAATAAATGTTGAGTACATAGCATATCAAGTACCCTATGTAAGACATAATCATGGATAAAGTCATGTGTAAGTAAATATATGAAATAAAAACATGATAATGTTGTGTGACCATAGAATGATATAACTTGTGATTGTCATGATCATAGACGTGGATACCCCCAATGTCCATAGGACATGAGTAGAGGAGAGGCGCAACATCTAAAATAGGAATAGATCATGTATCTATGTATGCCTATATCACATTCATATATAATAATGAGAAACATGTGTATATATAAGTAAATAATATCCATCCATTAACATATAACTAATAAACAAATGCCAAGGATCCAATAGAACATGTAGGTGCTGAAAATGTTCTTGTATTTTTAAATGATTTTAATTTTTTTTGGTATATTTGGAATATGAAAGAGTCTAATAAAGGAATTACTCATCATCAAAATGTTTAGGAACACCTAGAAGATTTATTTTCTCTACCACCACTTCAATGTTTATGTTTAATGGTTTACTTGAATTTAATGGTGTCAAAAAATAAGCATGGCGATCGTGTTTCATGAAAATCTTTGTATTTGTATCAATAATATTAATACACATGCTTTTATTATCTATGTTAGAATTACACTCAATTAATTTATTTCACCTAACATTTAGTTTCAAATTTGATTCACTATCAAATATCCATATGGATGAATATTCCACCCTTGAGCCACATTTTATAAGCAACTAAATTTATCTTCAAGATTATAGATTTAATGAAAAGTATATTAGTTCATCTATATTATGTCCCAATTTTGTGAGAAATATGATGTCACAAGTCGTATCCCACTTGTTAATATTAAATTGGAGATGGTGTAAATATACCCCATCAATAAGGTCAGGTGTTCCATAGCTAAATCTTCCATTTTGCATTTATTAAACCTCTCCTAGGTGTTGAAAGTCCCAAACTCAACATAATCATGACATTATACCAAGTGGTCCTATCCCCCAATTAGCTGACTCAAGATCAACTTTGATGGCACCTCAAAAGATAATATGTGTCTTGTAAGGGGTGTGTGATTAGGGATGATACTGGTTTGGTTATTTATCCCTACATAGATCTTTTGGGTCAGAAAACTAATCATGTTGTTGAGGCCATGGCTACCATTTTCGGTAAGTATCTTGTGTCTCAACTCTAAATACCTTTAATGCCTTTGATGTAAAATTAACCCCCTCACACACTATGAAAGCAATCATTGATGATGTTTAGGGTCTTTTCCTCTCTTTCGATGACTTATTTACCATCCACACCTACTAAGAGAGTAATGTTAGGAATCTATGTTGCACCTTTATTGAGGAAAATATTATTCATGTCTACCTCAAACCTAGACCAACATTGGAGTAACTTATAGGCTATGGGTTGCCTAATATGTAGGTTAAACCTCTATATTTTATGGGGATATCTCCCCTAATTTTTAAATTCAACTCTCCATAATACCAAATATTGTCATAATGAAAATGGAAAAGAGATGAAAACCAATGAAAAAACATACTCTAAGTGGTTATGCACCAATTGATTAGAGATCCACTCTTGATCATATCCTTTGAAACTAACTGATGAACTTGATGGAAATTATAAATGATAAAACTTCTTGATTGTGTTCTAAGCATTAATATTTCATATGGAGGTTGATTAAGATTATACAAATTGAAATAAAAATGCCTAAACCTACCCAAGATGCTATTGACTTATGTCACTTTATGAACACTCCTACTTTTTAACACTTCATAAAACTTAAAATAAGCTAGTAACATGAAGTTAGGTACATGAAAGGACTTAAATATGATAAATTAATGCATAAATTCTATAAATTAAACTTTCATGTAGCACACTATCATTGAAAAAAATCTGTAAGTATTCTCTTAATTGATTCAAATGAGTACAAGGAAAATTTGGAAGATCTTTGCTACACCTAGCTAAGGGATGCCAAATCAAGAGATAAATGCTTACTTGCATAGGATTTTAAGAGAGATGAGGGAATATTTTATGCATGGGATAGGACATGAATGAGGATAATGTGGCATAAGGAAGTTACAATAGGTCTACTCCCATTCTCATGTGTTGACATGCCTTCAATGAGTCCACTATGGTGTTAAAATCAGGCATGAAGGTTATAACTCCAAAGTTTTATTTTATTAAGGCATTAAAAATGTTTAAAATAGCCTATTATTCCTTCTAATATCTATTACACAACATAAATTTAGTTTGGATAGGCCTCTTAAAGGCATTGGGTAGCCTTTCCTTCAATGTGCATGTAGAATGGTCCTTGAAACTACCTATAACCTACCATAATGGCCTTCATTTTTGGAAATAATTTCCTATATTGTAGTTACCAATTATTAAATATGGTTCATTAATGTTATCACAAAATTATTTACTTTCTAGACTCTTCTACTTGCAAGATAAGTAGACCTATTTTGCTTATCCTTCATATTTCTGCTCATATTAAACTGCTTGAATGATAAAAAAATTGAACTAAGATTTGAAATCATCTGAGACGACTTAGTTCATTCTTATATAAACCCTTATGAATTTTAGTTTATATATCTCAATTGTAATTTACCTATAAACATATTAGCACTGTATGACTAGGCCATTTTAACTACTTCACATACTAGAAGTTTAGGAGGAGCTAACAAAGACACTTTTATTTCATTTTATGGATAATATTCTCATTAGATGAGTATAATAAGTATTTATATTACAATTTACATAATTTATAACTTCTTTTTAGGCTCTAAAATACAACCTATTCCCAAAACCCTGTAAACTTACATTTTTAAGGAGTGATCATATAGTTTCCATACCATGATATAAGTGTTGGACAAGTAAGTCTTGAGTGTCTAAATGCACCTTTTACTCAAAATCTCTATTTGAGTCACTATTAGGGTTTAAGGGAGGTTTAGGAGTGTTTTTGGGTCTTAGGGATGATTTCATAAAAATCAAAACTTGAATCTCTAAACCAATTACACCAAATTCAAGCCAATAGACCTCTTAACCTTCCTTGGAGTGTTGGTCTCCTCATACATAAAATTCAAGCTATGATGAGAATTTAAATATTCTCTTTATGTGAATAAAATGAATTTTGAGTAAATTTTGTGTGTCTGTAAGTAGAATGTTCTATTGTAAAGACTTTTCCTAAGGTTCAAGGTGACAAGAATGTGTTTGAACATCATAGTTATTCCTTTCCTAAATATTTGAAATTTTATTAACACTCAAATTAGCTCCTTCTCTACTATAATCATAGTGTAGGATATGGATTGGTATATATATATATACATAAATCATGAACATTGGTCTAAACCTTAGGGCTGCAAGGAACTATTACATCATGTATAACTTAAACATCACCTTAGAGACCTCATGGAGTAGTACCATAGCATAATTAGGCAATTTGACTTCTTTAAAGAACACACAATAATCCATCTTAGCACTTGTGATTATCTATCTCTTCAACCAATCATTGAAGTCATTTGGATGGCTACTAGAGGACTTGTTCAGATGTTCTAAGACTCATTATTCTTCCCCAACTTCATTATACACATAAAGAATCCCAATAATTTTTCTTTTGATCTTAAAATGAAACTTTTAGGCCTATTTAGTATAGTTTGACTCCTACACGTGTTAACCAATGAGTCACTATGATGATTAGAGGGCCTTACAAGACCTTAAAGGTCATTACATGGTCAAACTATCTCATTTGGATTGGTTTTGAGTCTAAACTCCACCATTGGGTCACTTTTAGGGTTTGTAAAGGGTTTGAGATGTCCACCATCTTCATGATGGTTCATATAGTATGAATTTCCAAACTAAAAAAAAATCCATGAATATATAGGGCACTAATCCCCTCATCTTCCATGAATGGCCTAGGTTCCCATGTAAAGTGTGTTTAGATATATGAATTTTGGAAGATGACATTAGGGTTGTCTATAGGAAATTATAACTGATTATTTTTCCAAGGTTCAATCATAAAAACTAGCCCCCAAATTCCAACCAATCTATCATGGATATTTATTCCATGGGGATACTTAAACTTCCCTAGGATATTTTCCCTTGAGCATGTATTTGGTGGAGTGGATGAGCATTTGAAGATGGTCTTTGAATTGAATATGTATAAAATAAATAGCTTGATTAGGGTTTAAAAGCACTTAAAATATTTTATTCACTTATATTCACTTGAAAACTCTTTTTTTGGTCTCAAAATTATCCATACACCTCACCTTGACCATCTTATTTATTTTAAGAGCTTGAAAGAATCTTGGGATGATAATAGGGTCTACAAGCATGCCTGTGTGACTGCTTGCATTAGCCTATCACTAAGGCACTTGATTGTGGTTATGAGTGTAAGAAACTTTGGATAAAGTATGGGGACCTTATCTATCATGTTGAATTTTATCAAAGACTCATGTGACTACCAAACTATTTATAGATCATATATGTCATGGATGCATCTTTCAACCCATAAAACAATTGTCATAGACATGGCTTGGTCTAAGAAAAACTTGTAGGTATATCCACTATTTGTCTATCCCATATATATATATATATATATATATACATATATATATATATGTATGTATATATATATATATATATATATATATATATGTATATATATATGTATGTATATATATATATATGTATATATATATATATATCTATGTATGTATATATATATATATATGTATATATATATGTATATATATGTATATATATATATGTATATATATGTATATATATATATGTATATAAATATATATGTATATATATGTATATATATATATGTATATATATATATGTATATATATATATATATATGTATATATATATATATATGTATATATATATATATATGTATATATATATATGTATATATATATATGTATATGGGTACCTTTAATAGTTTATTATAACCATTTTTATTAATTTTAAATACTTCTCCATGCTAACCATGGGTACTTGGACTGGCAGTAAATTGATTGTTGACTGTGTGTTTAAACATGAACACTCTAAGTATGGTCTTCATCATTATATCCTAAGGTATTTTTGATCATATAGGTTTATATCACATGCTTAGGTTCATTATCAATCTCAAATTATGGTTTTACAATGCTCCTTTCTCAACATACGACCCTCCCTACTCAAGCTTAAGGCCCATGCTTGAGTATGTATGTGTAATCTCAATCCTATGTTGGTGTTCCTTTATCTTATTAGATGTGATAACCATCAAATGTTACTATTATCAATAGTATTAAATTTCATCTTTTTTTTATGCACATTCCCTTATATGCCATGAAATATGAAGACACTAATATACATCATCAATGTCACATGTAATCTCTTGCTACTACGACTATCTATAGGGGTTTAGTTATCAAGCCTGTATGAGAAGAGGTAGTCTACATACTAATTGAAACTCCTATGTGATAATATCATATCATCATTAAATTATATAATATTTACATCCCATAATTCTCACACCAATCCTCATGCCTCTGAATATTCTACATAATGTCTTTTGGGGACCCTTCTATATTAGGCCTAAAAGGGCTAGCTATAGGTGGTTATTTGCCTCTTTAGTTGACTATATGACCATATGGGTTCAACATCCTATAGTTTCATTAATTTTGATGGTTATAAGGAGGTATTTAGGTCTATTAACATGATCTAAAATTGGAATAAAGGGTATATGAATTGAAGAGGGTGGAAATGGAGAGATATAGAGTGTGATGCATGAAAATAGGGTCAACACATTGTGAATGGTAGTGGAAACAGTATGAAAAGGCAAATGATATGAAATGGAGAATAATAACCTTCCTAAAATGAACCACATGAATATTATTTACCTATAAAAATATATCTAATAAAACATGAAACTATGGATGTAGAAATTAAGCATACATAGCCCTAAACGGAATCCTCAAAAACTCAGAAAAAATTGAACTTTTGCAAAAGACCTTAAAATTTACTAAAAGTGACTATGTGGGTTTTTAGACAAGGAAGATGGTTTATAGGTCTATAAGGCCACCATAAAATCTATGAAGGTTTTTTTAATGGCTATTATGACACTCCACTATGACTCCAACACCCTATTACATGTCTTTGAGTTGCATTTTAGGTTCTATAGATGCCATTGAGTTGTATATAGTGTTCACCAAATAGTTTTTTCTCAAGTATGCATAAGAAATTTATTCTTGAGATATTCTATGGTGAAAGGAAGTCATTATACTTCCAACCTAAGTAATAAGGCATTACAAACCTTGAAACACTCTATCATCTCTTCAATCCAGTTAACTAATTTTGTAAAAACACTTAAGCACTCTATCCATTGTAAAGGCTTGTTTGTAGATCACACACAAGAGCTAATATTGAAGATATACTAGTCATATGAGCTCAAACATGTGATTTATGTGATGAAAATTATATGACATGATCATTTAAGACCCAATGAAATAACATCCATCACTAGTTTGAGCAGACAAGTCAAAAAACACTAAAAACCATTCAGTCCAACTTAGCCTGTGTAGATGATAAGGGCATATAAATTAATTAAATTTTTAAGGAATGTTCATAAATTTCATGATACCTATCCTCAAACAAATTCCAATGGGTGGAATCTTCTTGAGTGTACTTTTTTTGGTTATGAGCCTAGGGCCCCATTCTATCACACACAAGTCAATATCATATAAAATACCTTTATGACCTATGAGAGACCTCAAATTAATCTTAATAAACCTTCCATGATGTTCCTTGAAATATTTAAAGTGAACATTCCTCATGTTATTAGACAAATCAGAGATGCTCCTAAATTCTTACTAGACTACCTTCTCCATTTACCCTTACCATGGCATTTTTTTACTATGGAGAATCCATGAAAGTGATCAAGGACCATATAATCATGTTTTATCATCATTTAAATACTTGAATCAAGTTTAAAATGAGATATGAAGACTGACAAATCAAATTCGTAGCATGACAAGACCACAAACTATTTGAACAACCTTCACAACTCATAATGACAAGATGTAATTATGACACTAATAATAGACCAGGACTTAGATCATTAGGTTTACCCATTTCTAGGTATGGGAATAGAAAGTGTTCAAAATTTTTGGTGACATAGCTAGCTTGACCATCCTTCTAGTCAAATAACTCAAAAAAAATTTGAACCTACTCTTGATGGATTTAGCAAAAAGGACATGACCGTAGATGGATTCTAGCTTATACATTTCATACTTTGAAATAATGAGACAAAATAAAGAAACAAAGGGAAAATATGAAAATAAAAACAAAACTACCCAAAAAAAGACTAAGCAACAAATACAAACACGTGTAGAGGCACTTGGAGAGAAAACATAACTCTATCTACCTATGTACAAGAGTAACATGAAGGATACTAACTTTAGAAATTGAGGAACATCCCATTGATATGGATGGGAAGTTACTCACCATTAAATATAAAAATTTGAAAAAAATTAATTTAATTTTAGATGGTGATGATGTAAGGCCCACTCCAAAGGCTATCAAACTTGGAGTTTTTTCCTAGCTTTACACAGTCCTTATCCCACTTGAGGACTATATCTCCTTGTAGGAATTTACTAGATGAAGCCATTTAATCAAATTATTTCTTACTTGATGCTTATTATACCATATGGTATGTATGGAACTATAACTTGTTTCCTCTAACTATCTCAACTCATTCATCCTCACTTGCAATGCATCATCTCTCAGAGCTCAAGTTGATGAACAAGCTCTAAGGTAGGTAGTTTAATGGAAATTGGAAATATTGCCTCTCTAACATAGACAATAAGGTATGAAGAGTTTCAATTAGACATATTAAATGTAACTTTTTCATCCCAAAATGAAATTCTCAACCTTGTATGCCACTCTCTTTGACTGTCCTCCATGGTTATTTTGATGATCCTTATCAAATTTTCATTGGTGGTATGTTAGTTTATTGCCCTATGGGTAATATTTGGATGAATAATTAAGGTATATTTCATGTCTAATATCCCATTCACTTGCCTAAGTATTGCTTAAATCAAAGGCATTATCAGAGATGATTGTTAAAGGTACACCAAATCTAGTCACAAGATTGTCATAAAACTCGAAGACCAAGTTCTCATTAGCCTCCTTAAGTGTAGTTGTCTCCACCCACCTTATGAAGTAGTCAATGGATATTATGACCCACTTATTTATAGCACTATAAGGGGTATGAATCATGCCTATTAATTCTAATCCCCACTACATGAATAATTGATCAACTTGGATTTGTTACAAGGGAAGGGAATTTAACTTTTATTTACCAATGAACATGACACAATTTGAACACCTTCTGACACAAGTATGTGAATATCTAAACAATGTGGACCAAAAGTATCTAGTTCTAATGATTTTTTAGGTTGTGGTATTGGAGGCAAAGTGCCCACTAGTATAGCCATCATTAAATTGCTCAAGTAGCTTGTCAACTTGGATTGATTCAACACATCTCAAAAGCATGCATCCTACATATTTCTTAAAGATCACTCTATCTATCAATACATAGAGTATGTTCTAAAGTATAAATTTCCTTATTTTGGTCCTATATAAACCCATAATACATTGGCCTATTTGAATGAATTTGACCACATCACTGGTTTAGCTAAGGGGAGTGGTACTTATAGCTACCTACTAACTATCATGGACTACCAATGCTTTGTCTTTGCCTTCCTTTACCTCTTTTATAAGATTCTCACATAAATATATTCCTATGATTATCTTGGTCACTTTCACCTCAATGTCATATTCCATACACTTGGTTACTCACCCAACTCTCTTCCCACTCAAATATCTATTGAGTATAAACTCTTTGATGCTGGGGTGAACTACCTTAACTATGCCTTTGTTGTTAGACAAAATGTGCCTAAACTTATTCAATCCTCCCATGATAGTAAATAATTATAAGGCTTGAATAAATAAAGGTATATCTTTCCTCATATCCTTATAAGGCTTGACTAAATAATGAAATTGGTTGTCTTAATCCTTCATCATTCTACTACATACACATAGTATAAATTTCATCTGATGTATATAATGCATAAAATAAAAATCCTTTGTCAAATTCAGGGTTAAAGAGTGTAGTGGCTTGATATATGACCTATTTTATGGCCTAAAATTTCCTCTTTCATTCCTTGTTTCATGTGAACTCTTTGTGATTCCTAAGCATGTGAGTAAGAGGCATAATGAATTTTATAAAACTTGGGATAAACCTCCTTATAAAATTGATATTTTCTAAGAAGCTCTACAAACCTTTCTTATGCTTGGGTAGGAGTAAGGCTAGGATTGATTCAACTCTCTTAGGATATATATAGATACCATCCTTTAACACCACATGCCCCAACACTCTAGCCTTATGAACAACAAAGATGAATTTATTTGGATTTAAGGACATTCCAGATTACCTACACCTATCAAAGACCAACTTAAAATATGCCATGTGATCTTATAGATCCTTTGAGAATATAGTGATGTAATCAAGATATATGAGCACTATCTCATTAATTAACCCCTTAATGGCAACATCCATTTCCCTTTTAAAAGTTTCCCCTAAATTGAATAGTCTAAAGGGAATTTTCATATATGAATAGGTGCCCCACTTTGTAGTGAAGGTAGTCTTATGCCTATCCTCCTCCTTGAATCATATGTAATTATAACCAAAGTAAACATCAAGAAAAAAACCTTTTAGAGATTGAAACCTTCTAAAGGATCTGATTCATGGAAGGCAATGGGTAATGGTCCCTCAAAAACACCTTATTAAGGTCTCTAAAGTCAACACATAGGCATATCTCTCCATTGTTATTCCTCATAGTCATAAGGTTTTCTATCCTTGAGGAGTGGTTAATGGGGAATATGATCTTAGATTCAATAAATTTGAACAACCCCTTCTCATGAGCTCTTCCACCTTAGGGTTGACTAGTCTTTATTTCTACCTTACCAATTTTGTATTATTTTCTAATTCTATGTTGTGTTGGGATAGATTGGGGTAAAATAATTTTAGATCATGGTATTCCTATGAAAATTTATTATAATATTCTTGACATAAGGTAATGAAGGTATCTCTCTCTTCTACTATGTTTAATTTTCTGAACTTAAGCAATTTTTCCTTAAAGTTGATTATCTTCTCATAGTTCTCTTCTTTAGTTGAGAAACTCACTTTATCCATTCTCATATGATCATCTTCATTGAAGATTGTTTCTAATGTCACTAATCCCTTTTTTAATTTGTTATAGCTTAGCTACATTGTTTTATCATCAAACTAATGCTATAACTTACCTTGATTATTAAGAAAAAAAATTGCCTCATAAACTAACCTCATTTTTAGGTACATAGGGCCTATATATGACCTTGATTTGTGTTTTTTCTTGAGTTCCCTTCATTCCATCCATAATGTTAGATTGGGAGCCATTGGCTGCAAGTATATTTGCATAGTGATTGGACTCCCTTAGTATGAAATGGATGTCAAATGCTAATAAGTACTCTAAGAGGTCCCATACTTGATGTTTGAAGGCCTTAAATAGATGATTCTTAACTACACTAACACCCCTAATTTTTTTCACTAAAATCTCACTATCACTTTTCACTTACAAAAGTTTTATGCCTCTCCTTCTTGCCTCTTTTAGCCCATATATGAGGGCTTCATACTCTATTGTGTTTGAAGTATAATTAAATTGAAAACTCATTACTAAGTAGTACTTATTATTTGATGGGGAAACAACCATTACTCTACACCCACTCCCATTATTTGACCTTGATCCTTCAAGGAACAAATTCCATATTCCATCATGCTCTTGAGTTGAGCTTAAGAGATGAGGTGTAATAGATCCTTATTCATGCATGAAATATACTCCTAATCCTACCTCCTTAATGGTATTCAACTACCCATTCATCAAGGAGCAAATTTGAGATGCCTTCAAGATGATCCATGGGTTCTTAATCACTAATATCCTCATCCTCATCTAGTATAGTGTAGTTTATATTAGAGAGGTTAAGGGCATATAGGGTTTTAAGTGGAACCTAGAAATAGGTTTAGACCTAATAGTGACCCTTATACCATATCTAGTCTATTTGATCCTAAATACCATGTATGACCAGTTAGATGAAAGGTATCCCCCAATCTTTGTAGTGAAATACCTATATAGGCATAGGGTAAAGTATGGAGGTAGATCAAAAACCATGACATATTTTATGATAGTGAAATTGGGGCAGGAAGCTAACACAATTTAAGATCCTTTAAGACATGTATTATCTTTGTAGAAGACCCATCTAATTACAAGACTCCTTTCTCATTGTGTTCATATTTGAGATATAGTTTATCAACTATGTATTTTGGCATAACTAAGGTAGAAGCACCACTATTTATCATGCAATCATGGAAAAGACAATCTCCTATTATGAATAACAAGTAGAATTGAGGTGGATTAAAAACCTTAGGAGATTAGACTTCACTAGGTTGACTATCATTAGCATAAACTTCACTTCCTTTATTAGCTTGCTTATTCATGAGAGAAATCTTAGAGAGATATTATTGGAAAAGGTCCCTTTTCCCTAGAATTAATAGAGCATCCCACATTGGAATACTAAAATTGGATTTATTCATTTAGTCCATAATGTTGAAGGGAGAATTGGTACTCTTGGGCTGTAACTTGGAAGTGGAGATATTACTTGTGACTTGAGTGACTTGTGGAATGAATAGAATCTTGCACTACTACACATGTGTTTAAGATGTCTACTAAGATTTAAAGGTATTTTTGACTATACTCTAAGTGGTAGGATAATGATTCACTTGAGTATGTGTTGGACAGGCATTAGACCACCCCAAGTTATCATTAATCATTCTCCTCTTAGCCCTTATGGTGGCTACAACTGAATTATCTAGATTTAGTGCATTCTTCCCCAAGTTAGTTCCCACATGTTTAAAAGTGTGATTACCTTCTTGAAAGTTTTAAATTGTGGTCTCAACATGTGTTTTACTCACACTCCCTCCTTGTTGTCTTGGCATTCTCGCTAATGTCATGGAAGACATATCACCATGAGGTATTGGAGGACCTTGTCATGGATGAGGCATGGTGTCAAAAGACTAAAATATATGATCCTAATACAAACCAAAATGATGATATGTTTCCCAAATTTTATACATCACCATCTCACTTTATTTTCCCCATGTAGTAGACCATTGACAATCTTATACAAGGTTGTTTTCTGTTGGAACCAATGCCCTTGAACTACTTATAACATTAGAGTTATATCTACTATAAGGTCTAGCTATAGTGATCAGACCTTGGGTTTGTTGGATGGGTGGGTAAGGGGGCTTATTTTAAGGATAAGATAGGTATAAATCCTAATAAGGGTACATTGATAGGGTCTATATGAGGTATGTTGTTTCCTATCTAAGTCTACCAACTTGTTGTTTTGAGATTTAAGTAAACTTTTAATCTTACCAAGCCTATCTAATTATTTATCATCAAATTGGTATTTATTATTTAGAGTTGGAAATGGAGAAATGGTGGGGGTGGTAGGTTGAATCTTAGTAAATAAGGGAATGAAGGGTATAGGATTCAATTTTTTTTCTTTTATCAAGCAATTTTATTCTCTTATGGATATTTCATATGCCTTTAGGAATGTGGTCCCACCCATAGATTGTATTGTTACAACATCATAATTCAAATCCCTTAGGTAGTATAAGAAGGAATAATTTTGTGTAGGATTGATGATGATAGGGATTATATCGCATTTTTTAAAAATATACAGTTAAAATCAACCATATATTCCTAGGGTACCTTCTTAATTGAGGTGAGTTTCTCAACTAGTGACACATGATCACTTATGTCTCCAAAATGTTTACAAAGGAACTCACCAAATTCATCCCAAGTGTTTATGGAGGTAGGATTGAGACCTCTATACCACTGAAGATCTTTGCCTCTCAAGAAAGTTATTAAGAGTCTCATGGCTACTTTTTCTTAGGTATTGTTGTTTACTAAACATAGATTTTTTATATTAGCTATATGTTGCATAGGAGTGGTGGAGTTTTCTCCTATTAATTATGGAAAACATGTCAAGGTAGAAGTTGGGATATAATAAAATTGGTTTATGTTTAAAGGGATGCCACCACTAAAGGCTACAAATTCTTGCATTCTAGGCCTTTCCATTGGAATTAGGGGATATATAGTAGGCTATGCATGGACAAAATTAGTAGAATTAGGAAACTTGGGAGAATTTTGGGTATGGGATTTGTTTTAGATATAGGAACCCTCTTTATCCTTGAAATATATAGATATATTTCAGCAAACTCAATCTACTAACCTTTTGAAGCTAACCTAGTGGACATCTTTTGCATGAAAATGCATTCCAATCTACCAATGAGTTTTATTAGTCTTCCAAATGTATTACAACATTGTTAATATTTTAAAATAAGGAATCCAAATCACTTGATATATTGTCTCATAGGGAATTCTATAATTTTTAGGAATTTAGGTTACATCCTTGTTGAAGAAAAGATTGTCGATGTCTACCTTAAACCTAGACCAACATTGGATTGACCTATAGGTTATGAGTTGCCTAATATGTAGATTAAACCTCTAGATTTTATGGGAATAAATCTCATAATTTTTAAACTAAAATATCTCTAAGACCTAATATTATCACAATGAAAATGGGAAAGAGATTAAAATTTATGAAAGAACCTACTCAAAGTGGTGATTCACTAATTGATTAGTGATTCACTCTTAATTATATCCTTTAAAGCTCACTAATGAACCTGATGGAGACCATAAATAAATATAGTTCTTGATGGTGTTATAATAGTTAATATTTCACAAATAGGTTTATTATAATTCTAAAACTTGAAGGCAAAATGCCTAGATCTACATAAGATACTATTGACTTATGGTACTTCAAGAACACTCCTATTTACTAACACATCATACAATTTGTAATAGACTAGTAACCTTAAGTTAGGTGCATGAAATGACATATATATGAAAAAATAATTCATACATTATGTTTATTAAGCTTTCATGAATCATACTAACATTTAACATAAATCTACAAGTATTCTCTTATTGATTCAAATAAGTACAAGGAAATTTTGGTAGAGCTTTGTTATGCCTGGATAAGGGATTCCAAAATAAGAGTTAAATTATTGATTAAATTGGATTTTTAGATAGAGTATGGAATATTATAGGCATGAAATATGCCATGAATGATGCCAATGTGGTGTATGGTAGTTACACTAGGCCTATTTGCCTCCTCATGCATTGGCATGCCTTTAATGATTCCACTTTGGTGTTGAGACTAGGTATGAAAGTTGTAACTCCTAATTTTAAATTTATTCAATCATTAACCATGCTTAAAATATCCCAATATTCACTCCAATTCCAATTACACAATTCAAATGGAGTGTGGATAAGCCTCCTAGAGGCATCAAGTAGCCTCTCCTTTAATGTGCATGTAGAATGGTCCTTGAAACTACCTCTAACATGTCATGATAGCAATAATTTTGAGAGATAATAACATATATAATAGTTATAAATTATTCAAGATGGTTCATCAATGATATCATTCCATTTTTTGCCTTCTAGACTCTTCTACTTGCAAGATAAGTAGACCCATTCTACTTGTCCTTTATCTTTTTACTCATATTCACTGCTTAAATGATCAAGTAGTTGAAATAGGATTTAAAATCATATAATAATACTTATTTTATTCTTGGATGAAACCATATTCATTTTAATTTATATCTCTTAAGTTTTATCTACATGTAAACACATTATCCCTACCTGACAAGGCCACTTGAAATGCTTCACAGATTGGTTGTTTAGGAGATAACAAAAACACTTTAATTTAGTTTCATGGATCATATTAGAATTGGATGAGTAGAATAAGTATTTGTATTACCCTTTCCATAGTTTATAACTTATAGTTATTCTTTAAAATACATATTATGCCCAAAACCCTACAAACTTGCATTTTTAAGAGTGAGTATAATTTATGTACCATCAAGATCCATAGACATGAGCCCCTCTGAGATAAAAATATGATCCATGTTTTAGATAAGTAAATCCTAAGTATTTTAATGCACATTTTATTAAAAATCTCTATTTGAGTCATAATTATGGTTTAAGGGAGGTTTAGGAGTGTTTGGGGGTCTTAAGGATAGTTCATAGAGATCAAAACTTGAATCTCTAAACTAATTACACCAAATTCAAGATAATATACCTCATTACCTTCCTTGAAATTTTAGTATCCTCATATATAAAATTCAAGCTATGATGACCATTTGAAGATAATTTTTGTGTGAAGAACATGCCTTTTGAGTAACTTTTATCTATCTGGAAGTAGAATGGTCTACTATAAAGACTTTTCTTGAGGTTCAAGGTGATAATAATGTGTTTTAACATCATAATTATTCTTTTCCTAAATATTTGAAGTGTTATTGACACTCAAATGTGCTCCTCCTCCACCTTTTGGTAACATAATCATAGTGGAGGCTATGGATTGGTCTCTTTGCAGACCTAAATCATGAACATTAGCCTAAACCTTAAGGTTAAAAGGCACTATTAGATCATTTATAACCTAAACATCACCTTAGAAACCTCATGGAGCATTATCATTCTCATAATTAGGATATTTAACTTCTTTTAAGAACATATAATCATTTGTCTTTACACTTGTGCTTATCTACCTACTAAACCAATCATTGAGGTCACTTAGGTGGTTATTAGTGGATTTTTAAGGATGTTTTAGGACTCATTCTTCCTCCCAAACTTCATTGTGTACACAAACAATTCTAATCTCTTTTATTTTGAGCTTAAACTAATAATTCTAGGTCTCTTCTATATAGTTTAACTCCTACATGTGTTAACCAATGACTTACTATGATTCTTAGAGGACCTTAGGAGACCTTAAAGGTCATTTCATGGTCAAAATATCTCATCTACATTGTTTTTTAGTCTAAACTCCACCATCAAGTCACATCTGGGGTTTGTGCAGGGTTTAAGACATCCACCATCTTAATGATGGTTCATAGCATACAAACATCCAAACTAGATATAAATGCCATGAATCTACAAGTCACTAACATCCTCATCTTCAATTAATGGCTTGGATTTCCATGTAAATGATGTGTAGAGATATGAATGTTGGAATATGATATTAGGGTTATTTATAAGAAATTCTACATGGTTATTTTATTAAGGATCATTCATAAATACCATCCCATAATGACCTACCAATATTTCATCAATATTTAGTCCATAGGAAGAAGTAAAATACCCTATCTTATTTATTCCTAAGCATGTTTGTGGTGGAGTGGGTGAGCATTTGAAGATGGTCTTCGAATTGACAATGTATAAGTTGATTGGATCAAGTAAGGTTTGAAATAACATATAACATTTTATTCACTTTTCTACACTTGAAAACTATTATTTATGTCTCAAAAATATTCATACACCTCATCTTGTCCATCCTAGTTATTTTAATGGCTTGAAAGAATCTTGGGATGGTAGTAGGGTCTCTAAACAGGTCTGTATAACTACTTCCATTAGCCTATCACTAAGGCACTAGATTGTAGTTATTAGTGTTACAACATTTAGAGGAAGTTTTTACACTTTATTTATCATTTTTCATTGAAATCAAGACTTGTGTGTCTCCCAAATTTTCTGTAGATCCTATATGGTTGCACCTTTCAACCCATAGAACAATTGTCATAGACATGGCTTGGTATGAGACAAAAAAATGTGTATACCCACTATTTTTCTATCACAAATATAGGTATGGGTACCTTTAACAGGTAATGATGACAATTATTACTAATTTTTAAGAATTTTCCATGCCTATAAAGGACTTAAACCACCTTTTTGGCTTAGACTGGTAGTAAATTGACCATTAATTATGTGCTTAAACATGAACACTCTGAGTATGGTCTTCATTGTTGTTTCCTTACATATTTTTTATCATGGATATTTCCATAATGTTATCATGTCCATTATTATGCTTAAATTATGGTTTTTCAATACTCTTTTCTTTACATACCAACCTCCCTACTTAGGCTTAGGGCTCATGCTTGAGCATGTCTATGTAATCTCAATCATGTGTTCGTGTTCCTCTATCTTCTTAGATTTGATAATCATTAAATTTTACTCTTCTCAATAGTATAAAATTTTCTCTTTATTTTATGAACATTTCCTTTTATCTGAATCAATATGAAGACACTAGTATGCATCAGTAATGTCACATGCATTCCCTTATAAGTATGATTGTATAGAGGGGTTTAGTTATTAGGCATGTATGAGAAGAGGTGGTCTACATAGTGATTAAAAATCATATATGATGATCTAATATCATCATTCACTTCTTTAAGATGTACATCCTCTAATACTCACACCAATCCTCATGTCTTAGAATAATCTACATAATATCTTTTGGGGACCCTACTATATTAAGCCTAAAAGGGCTAGTTATAGGTGGATATTTGCATCTTTAGTTTACTATATGACCATATGGGTCCAAAATCCCATAGTTTAATTTTTTTTATTGTTATAATGGGGTATGAAGGTTTATTTACATGATATATACTTGGAATGAATGGTATATTAATGGATGAGGGTGGTAATGGAGAGATATGGTGTGTGGTACATAAAAATAGGGTTAACACAACATGAATCATAATGGAAACACTATGAAAAGACAAGGATATGAAAATGGATTTGAAAATGGTGTGAAATGGAGAAAAATAACCTTCATAAAATCAACCAAATTAAGCTCATAAACCATTACACATATACCTAAGAAAAGATGGAACTTTGGAGTTATAAATGAAGCATATATATCCCTAGATTAAAACCTCAAAAACTCAAAAAACCTTAACTTTTGAAAAAGACCTTATACTTTGCTAAAATTGACTGTGTGGGTTATTAGACAAGTAATATGGTTTATATGCCTATGAAGCCACCATGAAATCTAGGAATGTTACTTTGAAGGCTATGATTACACTCCACTATGACTCCAACACCCTATTATATGTTATTGAGTTACATTTTAGGTTTTGTAGATGCCATTGAGCTACATATAGTGTTCACCATATAGTTGTTCTAAAGTATTCACAATCCCTTTCTCTTTGAGATATTCTAGGGTGAAAATAGGTCATTAGACTTCAAACCTAAGCAAGAAGTCATTGCAAACCTTAAAATAGTCTATGAGCTCTTCAATCTAGTTAACAAATTTTGAAAAAACACATAAGCACTCTATCCATTGCATAGTCATATCTACATATCAAACATAAGAGTTAGTATTGAATTAATTCTAGTCATATGATCTCACACATGTTATTAAAGTGATTAAAATTCTATGGTAATAATGTTCAAGACCCAAGGAAACAATATCCATCATTTGTTTAAGTAGACAAGTTAAAAATCATTGAAAGCCATTTAGTCCATACTGGCCTATGTAGATGAGAAGGGCATAAAAATTACTTAACTTATTAATTAATGTTCATATATTCCATGAAACCAATCCCTATAAAAATTACCATAGGTATAAGTTGCATGAGTGTACTTTCTCTAGTTATGATCTTAGACCCCCATTTTTTCTCCTCTATATGGTATAAACATAAACCTAAAGAGATATCTAAGTTACCCAATGAGTTCAAGGGAGAGATGGGATGGTTTTGATCTTACATGACACTAATAAACACTTATCTCTTCACCATTTGAAATTTTAAACCTCCCTTTACAAAATCATGACCCCAACAGAGTCGGTCCATACTGTATAGATTCATACTACTTAATAAACCTCTACAACCTACCATTTTCTCTACAATTCTTCGTGTTTCAAAAATAAAACATCATTATCAAGTTTTTTGGAGGGAAAATATGAGTCATATGACACTTTGAACTTTATGGTATGAATTGAGGGAGTTTAAAAGTCACTATTTAGCTCATGTGGGGCCCATTTTATAGGAATTAGGCATTGACCATAGTGTTAATGGATTCAATGAGGTATGAGATAGTGTAGTTATGGCTTGATGAAGTTTTTGAGTTCCATTATAAGTGTGTGGGGTGACTTCATAATCCATTAAGGCCTAATTAGGTCTCATTATGACCAAAAACATTAACTTTGCACACATATATGACCTTAAAAAGGTATATCAATTGAATTATCATGTCAATATCATATAAAAGAAATTTATGACCTATGAGAGACCTAAAATTAATCTTAATACACCTTCCATGAATTTCCTTGAGGTATTGAAAGTGAACATACCTCATGTTATTAGATAAATTAGAGATCTTCCTAAATTCTTACTAGACTACCTTCTCAATTTACCCTTACCATGGAATTTTTTGACTATTGGGACTCTATAAAAGTGATTAAGGACCATATAATAATGTTTTATCATGAAAATACTTTACTCAAGTTAAAAATGAGATATGAAGACTGAAAAATAAAAGTTATAGCATGACAAGACCATGGACTATTTCAATAACCTTCACAACTCATAATGACAAGATGTAATTATGAGGCTAATAATAGACCAAGACTCAAGGCATTAGGTTGAAACCTTTCTAGGTCTAGGATTATAAAGTGGTTAAGGGTTAAATCTACCACTAATTTCCTTTCTAACATTCAAGTGGGGTCCAATAGTTTGGTCATGTGTGAGGATCTTAATCTCATTCTAGGTTAGCTTGTAAACACTTTTAATCATGATTGTAGTCACACATCATAATGAAATGGATCAAGAAGTCCTCATAGTGTAATTATTTCTAAGTGTGTGGATTTTGCTTCCCTAGACAAATACTGATTTCTATATTGTATACTATAATCACTCAAGGTGATAATAGACCAAATTCTTGGTAATGTAATAATGGGTATTAATATCTGTAGCAATCAAAAGTCTATCAAGGTGATTATGGAGGGTGATAGAGATCATATAAAAGTGATTTCATGCTTAGAGGTTCAAGGTTAAAAAAAGGTGTGGATGAAGCACTAAAAGGGTGGCATGACTTACTACATGTAGCATACAGTCTTCCATGATGAATAACTATCAAAGGACTTCATGCTTTTCTAGAGTAAGCACACAATATGAATGAGGGGAATGAGAATCATTCTGTCTAAAGATAATATAGGATTTTTGATATGTATGTCCTATAAAGGGATGAAGGAATTCAAGTATAGTGTTTGGAATCTTAAAATCATGCAAAAAATATTTAGAATAGATGATGCCATGCAGATAAATAATAAGGGTTATCCTAGGCAAAAGCTTCCCAAGCATTAGCCATAGATTTGCCTCCAAGTTATGAATTCCTTGATGTTATAAGGTAATTTAACCTTTATATTCTTACACAATTTATTATTACTCAACAAATCCCATGTATATAAGATCAACTTACCTTATTATCTACTTAAATCTCTTCAAATCACTTCCCTAGCCTAACAAGTTAGTAACAAGAATGATATTATTCGTCATGGCTTTATTTTCATTCTATTTCAAAAAGGTCAACCATTGTGTGATAAAATGATCCCCTCAACTAAATATCTTATATAATAATACCCTTAACCCTTAAAAAATGATGATGGATCCTATGCCCCTAAATCCTTCTCCCCCAACTAGTCTAGACAAGACCCACCATAAATGATTGTTAGCCCCATCCCCTAACTCTACCAAAAACACATAAATCCTTTGATACTTTAAATAAGGAAGAACATAGTATAAAAATTGTTATAATTATCACTTTAGATAATTATGTTTGATAACATATCATAGAATTAGGTGTTTTCTTAGATAGGCTATAAAATGTAGGGATCACTATTTCAGACCTCATCAAAGATTGGAACCACCTGAAAGTAGAAATTTTGGTGCTTATAAATATTGTAGAACTAGTGGTGGTGTTGGAATACATTCAAAACTTCTAGTCCACCCATCAACCTAAAAGGACCCCCATCTCTTCCCATAATAAGACAATATAGATCTCTATTAAAGGCCCTTCCAAATTCATGAGGGGGAAAATTTACAAAGAACTACAAAAGGAACCAAACAAATATTTATAATATGAGCATACTCATGTCACTTCTAACTATAAGGATATTTCTAATTCTACCTATTATTTTTATTTTATGTGTTTTCTATACCTACTATTAGTTTTTGTCTTTTTTTCTAGATTGAATACCTTTTATGCACTACATCCATTATAGGCTTATTTTTTGATCTTGGATATACACTTTTAAACATTGTTTTTTGGATCCATGTAAAACCATTTTTATTTACCCTATAAAATAAAAAAAACACTCAATCAATATTTACAATAATATTTAAATCTTCATACTTTAATCATTTCGAGAGATAATTATTTTATGAAAGATGAGAAGGATTTTCCCTATTTCTCATGTGGGACACAATGTGCATAATTAAATATTATATTTATTAATTAGTTCCTATTGTCACAAAATATTTCACCCTAGAATATTCTATTTAGGCTTCTTCTATATTTGGGCAACATGGGAACATTTCTAGGTATGTGGGTGTACCTATATCAGAAATGAGCCTCTAGGTTAAAGGGCTAGATTATTTAATATATTGTGCAATTTTTACAACTGAAGCTATTTATTATTTATGGGGAAAAGAGTTACAAAATTCATAAATTAAACCTAATTTAAAGGAGGTGATGTATCAAGAATTTCTTTCACATGACCATCATACTTCTACCACATTGAAATAGAAAATACAGACTAGTCTTTAAGTTTTAATAGATTCTAAAATGAGTATTCAATATAAAGATGAGATGTGAGTAGAAACACAAGGTAAATGAACTAGAGGGAATATTGCACACTCTGAGGACAAATTTACACTTGAAAATATTTACACACTAAATTACACTCTATATGAATTGTTAGATTAGGAACTCTTATTCAAACATGAAAGGATAAGGGAAGGGAAGATAGATAATTATAAATTCTCCTCACCATACATCACTTTTATATTTATAAAATTATCTAAAACTTGTAAATAAACTTTTATTAATGTTGAAAATTAGAATATAACATCAATCTAGCAGGGCTTTGTCATAAATGGTGTGGTCTCTTTTTATAATAGATATAGATCTATACTTATAGGAGAAAGGCAATAAGATAAAGGGACCTTGATTATAGAAAGGGGAATCAATCAGTTCAAATGTCTAAACTACAATTACAACTACTTCCACAAATTATTCTCTTTTAGGTGATTTGATTGATCTTGATCACTTTCATTGGTTATAATGTTACAATATTCTTTATTTGATCTTCCCTAATGGTTACAATGGTAGAATAAAGTATTCCCACTAATTATAGGCATAAATGTGGTTATAAAAATAAGATAAATCTATTAGGGCTTTATCTTGATGCTAAACCACTCCAAAATAGTTTTTCATGATGTGTATAGTGGAGAGAAGAGGTCCCTTTCAGGATATTGGTCCTAGAGATGAAACCATTGGAATCTAGATATCCACATTAATGGAATCCTTCAAAATGGTATCTTTATTTTAAGTTTAACCATGCTTGAACTTTGATTCATACCTTTTTTTTACTTTCGCTCATTAAAATTTACTTTGTTGACCTTTGTCTAAGTCACCCAGGCTTACCATTATTCTGATTGGCCATCAAAATTTGACTCAACTTATTAACACATTGACCATATCATTCCATCGATTTCAATTAGTATGAATGCCCAAGAACCATCAAACCTATAATAGTTGAACTTATCCCTAACAATTGTCATTCACACATTTGACCTTAAGATTCATTGACCCTTTGAGCTCCAATCACTGTTGGATCTAAATTCATAATCAAACACAAACCATTAATTTATTTGGACCCACCATTTAAAATCCAATGACTAGTTCATGATATTAAAATTGACATCCTCACTCCCATCAAATGATGTTTGCATGATCATCATTAATAGTCTTAAAACTATTAAATTTAGGCTCCATAGGATTTCTCTTGATCTGTCTTTAAATTTGATGTTCTATTGACCATCATTTTTCATCCTATACAATGTAAGTGATGTCCCATAGACCATCAAATTTAATCACTGATGTATTTTTCCTTGAGCTCTATTTTTGATATTTACATGAATTTTTTATTCTCTTAAAAAAAATTGAAGGCTTATGCCTTGAAGCATAATAATTATGGAGGTAACAAACATTTAATATAAGTTCTTGAGGCCAAATATGACAAACCCATTTGATCCACTAATATTAGGAGACTTCTAGGTGAATATATTAAACATGTAAGTTGGCTATTCTATTTAATCTTGTATGATGTTTTGGCTCAAAAAAAAATTTGTATGGAAACTTATTAAAATATGACTAAGGATATAAATTTTCTCATGTATAAATTCATTTTCACTTTGGTAAAAGATTTGGAATCTAATTCATATGTTTTAGGCTCAAAACTAAACAAACCCATTTGATCCATTCTTCTTGACTCACTCATGCATGTGAGATATAACTTTGGTAAACTACCTGATCAAAATTTGTTACTAGGCCCAAGTATCTCAAATAACATAATGAAGAACCAAAAGGATCACATGGACTTTTAAGTTGTTCCAACATTATTGGCATCCCATGGGGGCTATACAAATCTGATCCTATCCTTAACAAATGGCAATTTACACTTTAAGTGAGACCAAAGTGTCTTAAAAGCCTTGAGCAAATATTTTGGACAAAAAGTTCAAAATAATTCATGTCTTTAGGGTCTCTACCTTAGACAAAATGTCTGAAGAAAATCTACCTTAGTCTTTTGCTTTGGGACAAAAGCTCCAAAAGAAAATTGCCTTTAGGAAAATTGTCCTAGACAATCTTCCTACAGAAAATGTGCCCTTAGAATGGCCCTTTGGAAATATGAATTTTTTTACTCCTGCATTAGACCCTTTCTTCAATAAACTACCCTTTAGGAAAGTTTTGATATACCTTTGTCAAATAAAATTACCCTTCAGAAAAATTAAAGAGGTCACTTGCCTGAGAAACTAACCCTTTAAGATTTATAAATTGGACCGTATCTTGAAAGAAAATTACCCTTTGAAAACCTTGAAGTGGACCATTTTCCAAATAAAATTAACCTTAAAGAAAAGTATTTGGGACACTTTTCCAATAGAATAACCTTCAAATAAATTGTTTTATCCACTTTTCTTTAAAAGGTATACTTTGGGCTTTTGGCAAAGTCCACTTCCTCAAAGAATAATCCTTCAGTAAAAGTGTTTGGGACACTTTGTTTCAA
Organism: Torreya grandis; assembly: GCA_037957365.1. Lineage (NCBI taxonomy): Eukaryota > Viridiplantae > Streptophyta > Pinopsida > Cupressales > Taxaceae > Torreya > Torreya grandis. Next base: position 817,370 of record JARHVA010001449.1, read on the forward strand.
AATGTACCATCAAGATTTTTGATTTATACCTTTGGAAAATAAAATTACCCTTTAGAACTTTTGAAAAGTGTCCTTCAAATAAATGACCCTTTGGGGAAATTATTTTGGACAAAATATCAAAAATAATTCCTAACACTTATCCAAAAACCCTAAAACAAAAGTCCCAAAATAATTTCAACACTTAGCCAAATAAGGTGGGACAAAACTCCGAAAATAAATAATATTTATCATTTTACTATGGGATTTATGTGGAATATCTCCTAGGTGTAACCTTAGGCTTTTCTAGACCTACTCTCGTAACTGTTCAACACCATGAAAATATGCTACTTGTATATATGATCAAAAAATGATCCTTAAGACACTAGAAGACATAAAGACTAAGCTAGGCCATGACCAAAACTTAAAATTACATATTAAATGACATAAAATAATCTATAACACACCCTATAACATTATAGAATGCCCTATACAAGATTTTGACAATAGTGTGTTAATCCATTTTGGCCTATAGGGAAAAATGGTCAACATCTTTGGCAATTTCCCAAGGGTGGCATAATTTATGTGCCATCACTAGTTACCTAATTTTTTCCATTGGGATATGGAATCAAAAGTATATAGATTGGACATATAAATGACCTTGAACAACACACAAAACATACAAAATAATAGGGATAAAACACAATGCGAGGAACTAATCAAAACACACTATTCTTCAATATAACTTATTGGGACACAACAAAACAAGAAAGGAAACACACACCTAACTTAATATTTACAATATATACCTTTATCTCTCAATATTAGCATTTTAAATGTATCCCATTCACAGGGATAGGTAATTCTTCTCCATTCATCCTTACTAGCTTAAAGGATTTGCTTTATTTATACTTGGTGATGACATATAGTCCACTCCATATGGCATCAAATTTAATAAGTCTCCCTAGCTTTACTCTATCTTCATCCCATTTAAATATTATTTAACCTTCCTAAAATGATCTTGGAGTTTCCTTCTTTTAAAAAAACTTATTCATCAATACGTAGTGATGGTTTATGGCTTGATGAGTTTTACCTATAATTTCTTACAACTCCATTAATTATATCAGTCTCACTTCCATTGGGGTGTTCTCAAGAAACTCTAGTTGGTATGTTAATTTTAAGGTAGGAAGCTCTTGAGATATTGACAACCTAGATTCTCTTCCATATACAATCACAAAAGGAGAATTCCCTATTGACCTCTTAAGAGTTATCCTATCATCCTATAAGGCTATCTTCAATTTGGTGTGCTAAGCTCTTTGGTTATGCTCCAGGGTTCTCTTGATGATTCTTATTAGGTTTTTGTTAGAATATTTATCCAACCCATTACCTTGAGGGTAATATTTGGATGAAGTGATAAATAATACAACATTTCTATTTACCCAATCGGCTATCCTATCACCCATGAAAGTAATAACAATATCTGAAATAATAGTTGAAGGAGTGCCAAGCCTAATTATGATGCTCTCATAGAAATATAAGATAACACTCTCATTAGCCTCCTTCAATTCTACTACTTCAACACATCTTGTAAAATAGTTAGTTGTTATGAGTATCTATTTGTGACCAACACTTGATGGGGGGTTTATCATGCTAATGAAATCAAGACCCCATTGCATGAAAGGTTTATCCACTTGGATAATCTTAATAATAAGAGTTATAAGCTTTTGCTTCCCTAAAAATAAGGCACATTGTCCACACCTTCTCACCCAAGCATGGAAATCCTTGATGAGGTCAGGCCAATAATAGCCAACCCATTGATTTAGAAGCTATGGTCCTTGTAAATAAATGACCCCTATTGTCCCATCATGGAACTTCTCAAGCAACACTCCAAACTAGTCATTATCAATGCATCTTAACAACATACCACTAATGTCCCTCCTAAATAGTACACCATCCACAAGACAAAATGGAATACATTGTAATCTAAAATACCTCCTTTGTGATATATTTATATTATCAGGGTACTCACCATTTTGGAGAAATTTGATCATGTCTCATGTCCAATTTTGTTGAGGTAATGGACTAGCTAGTTAGGGACAGTCATGGTTGACTAGAGCTTCTTATTTTGATTCACAAAGGTCCAAATTTAGATGTTTACAAAGGCCTTTACCCCTTACCAATTTTTTCACTTTGATATCAACATCATAATTCATTACCTTAGTGATCTACCCTACCCTCTTTTCACTGAGGTCTTTGCTTAAAAGAAACTCCTTCATGTTAAGATGAGGAACCATAACATGAATATTATTATTTGACACCGTATGTCTAAAATTTTTATTACTCTTAAAATAGTAAGGAATTTTTTATCCACAAAGGTGTGCTTGAATTCATACTATTATAAACCTTGACTGAAGAATGTAATTGGCTGCTCCACACCCTCATCATTCTTTTGTATCAGCATGACTAAGATAGTATCAAGGTTGGAAATTAATACAACATGAAGTAAATATTAAAATGAGGATTTGAAAGGGTAAGAGATTTTGTAAATTCTTTTTCTATGGATTCAGAATAACTCTTACCATCTTTGGTCCAAGAGAAGACCTAGTTTTTCCTGAGCATAGTTGTGATAGGTTTTACTAAAGATGCAAAAATAGGTTTGAATATTATTACAAAATTTATCCTTCCCAAGAAACTTTGAAGACCCTTTTTATGCAATGGAAATGATAAACCAAGGATATCCTCTATTCTCTCAAGATCAATAGTTAGACCATCCTTGGAAATAATATTTCCTAGGATCTTACCTTCATAAACAACAAAAATGCACTTATTTAGATTAAGAGATACCCCATAATACCTACATATTTCAAACACTTACCTTAAATGTTGTGTTTATTTTCATCCTTATAAAATACTATTATATCATCTATATAAACTAATACCATCTCATTAATCAAACCTTCAAAGGCTATGTACATCATCCTTTGAAAAGTGGCACCAACATTGGATAGATCAAAAGGCATCTTCCTGTAAGTAAAGGTCCCCCATTTGGTAGTGAAGGATGTCTTGAATTGATCACCTTCATTAACTAAAATTTTATTGTAGCCTAAATAGCCATTTAGAAGAGAGAAACATTGATAAACTGAAACCATTTGTAGAATTTGCTTCATTGAGGGTAAAGGGTAGTGATATTTGAGTGACACTCGATTAATATCTCTAAAGTCTACACAAATCCTTATCTCCCCATTATTATTTCTAATAGTCCCAAGTTTATCTAACCATTTGTAATGATTGATTGGATATATCATCTCAGACTCAAGGAGTCTGGTAAGCTCCATCCTCATGAGTTTCTCAACCTTAGGGTTGATGGGTATTTATTTTTGTCTAACTAGCTTAAATCCTAGTTCTAATTAGGTGGTATGGTTTTCTAGGCTAGTATCATATCCTTTGAGTTCCTTATATTCCCAAGAAAATATATCATGAAACTCTCTACATAGTTCAATGAATGCTTGCTTTTCTAATGTAGAACATACCTTACCCATTTTGAGTTTGTCTTTAAAGATCAAGACCCTTTTTTAATTATCCTCTTTTGTAGATATAATCACATTCTCTTTCCTTTTCTGATCATTCTCATTAAATATACTTTCTATGGTCACAAAAACCTTAAGTATCTTATTGTTCATGAGTTATACAATCTAATCACCTAACTATTCTTGGAGCCTCCTCTAATTTCTTGAAGAAAAATTAGCCTCATTTTTAAAGAATCATGCAATGTGTTTATCAATATCAAACACTTGCCAAGATACTTCATTATTAGGTACAAAAGGCCTAATAATTACTTTAATGTGAGACTACTTTCCCTCCTACTTTATGGTAGTTAGAGTGTCAAATTGGGCTCCTATAGCAGTTAGTTTATTGGCATGACCATTTTGCTCCCTTGGGACTAAGTGAATGTTGAATGCATTAAAGTCTTTAATAAGATCCCATACTCTATGCCTAAATGACTTAGGAAAAGGGTTCTTTGAATCAATCACATTCCTTACCTAATGCACAACCAACTCATTTTCTTCATACACTTTTAGGTTCTTGGTCCCTTTTCTCCTTGCCCATTGAAGGTCATGAATCAAGCCTTCATATTTAGACACATTAAAAGTGAAACTAAAATGAAATATTTATGAATCATAATACCATTTTTTTTATGGAGAGACTAACATAACACCAACCCCTATACCAACTTTACTTCTTGAACCATCAAAAAACATCTTCCACATTTCATCATCTTTACCCTCTCCTTAATAACTAGAGGTGTATCTATTCTTTCCTCATGTATACAATATGTTCCTAGATCAGTTTCCTCCATGAGAGTATAAGGATATTATTCATAATTATTAGCAAAATATTCATCAATAAATAAAATTTTAATGCTTTAAATATTGGAATAAGTGCCATCATCTAGAATAGAATCCTTTTCTTCATGAACAACATAATTCAAATTAGAACTTATCTCAATATAAGGTTCAATATGAAACCTTGAAAGAGGTTGTGTCCTAATTATCACTATGGTCTTGTACCATGTTTTTAAAGCCAATAAAGATAAGTTAGTTGAGAGATAATCACTTATCTTGGCTATTAAGTCCCTTGATAGGCAGATGGGAAAGTGGGCTAGGAGATCAACTGCCACAATGTCTTACAAGATAGCGAAACTAGGACAACCATGAAATAAATTTTTCAATCCTTTTATAATCATTACCATCATGAAATGTTTAACATATAATTTAAATACCCCCTTACTACATGTCTCATATTTTAGGCCCAGATTGTTAGCTACAATTTTAGGCATGACAAAAGTAGAATCTCCATTATTGACTATGCAATTATGCACTAATTTGTCACCTATGATGAGGGTGAGGTAAAATGGTGGAGGTTACTCATCTCTATTGGATGTTTAAATAATGGTACTAAAATCATTTTCAAGAGAGACATGTCCATGAATTTGATTTGAGGTTGAGGTATTAGCGGGGATAGTAGATAATTGCCTTTGTAGGAGATCCTTTTGACCAGGCATGTGAAGGACATCTCAAAGAAAAATGGATTCCTTATTATTCTTAAAATAATATAATATGTTTAAATAATCCATACGTAATTTATCTTGGGATGTTATAGGTAGATAATGACTTGAAACTTGAGGGATAGGGATAGACCTTAGCATATTTTAACTTGTTGGAGGTGTAGAAGTCTTTAGAACTACCACAAAATCCTTTAGAATGGTCACACTTATATCTATGTCTTATTATATTTAAGCAATATTTGATGAGCCTATAGGCATGTCACTGCCACCTCCTACATACCTCTTCTTGGCCCTTGTATTGTCTATAATAAAGGATCCTTGATTTAACACAAAATCATATTCAACTAAAAAATTAGTGAATATTTATCCTTGAGGTTTCCAACCCTAATTAGCTTGCATAATCACCTCATATTCATTTTCTAGGATGGGAGTAACTACCCCTTGAGAAACTAGAGATTGTTATCCATTTTGATTGGCATCTATGAATTGGTTTCACTACCAATCTTCTCCCTGCACCAAATATCTATGAACTGGTACCATCTCCTTTGCATTTGTGGTAGAGTTAACATTATATTTATTAGTAGGCCTATTGGGATAAGGCTACCATTCACTTCTCCCTCTCACATATGTTTTACCATAATATTGCTGATAAGGGTAAGGGTTTTGATAATCACCTTGTTTCACATTAGCTTGTCTATTTTGAGCCTCTAAAGCTAAGAACTTTGCTTTCCAATCAACACTATTTTATACTTGCCAAGGAGCCACCTTAGTTTTGGTATTGGCATAAGGAACTTTTGATACATCTAGAGTATTATCAAAATCATGAAATAAAATAGGCATAAACACTTTAGGTGGAAACCTTCCATCTTGTATGATATTATTTTTCAGCTTTGATAGAAATCTCATATGGTTCAAATTCGGTGGATCCTCCCATAGAATGGAGCATAATAGTAATTTAAATCCTAATGGTTCTTAAGAAAGTATGGAACAAATAACTATTAGGTGGTCTCATAGGAGGAGGAAACCTATAACAAGTCTTCTGAAACCTTTTATTGAATTCATGCATTATTTCTTTGGGTCCCCTCTTTATTATGTTGAGCTAATTTATGAGAGAAGTGTGGTCACTTTCATTCCCAAATCTAGAATTAAATAACACTCCAAACTCATCCCATATCATGATGCATCCCCCTTATCAATTCATATAACAATAAAGGGCCTTCCCTTTAATGGAAATGATAAGGATTCTGATGGCAATGTTCTCTCAAATAATATTGTGGAAGCTAAAAATATTAAAAAAACATCTCTAATTTTCTCACTAGGTGTGATATGACTCTCACCATTAAATTTGGGCACACCTTTTATGGAATTATGAGGGATGGAATCATATGCATGAATTTGGATTGGATTATCAATGTTAAAGGTAGGGAAATCATGAGTTTTATCCATGTCTTCTCCTTTAATATTTTCAACTTCTTTAGCCTCAACCACTTCCTCCTCCCTAGCAAAATCTATTCATTATTTAAAGGGAAGGTTAGGATGTGGATACTAAATGGAAAGAGGGATCTCAAGTTGACTGGTTGGATAAATAGGATTAGATGGTCTATAATAAGATGACATAGTGAGGACCATGAAATATGAGGGGTAAGTTTATACAAAATAATGGTCTAAAACCTATTTACTTTGAGGAGTCACCAAATGCTAAGTAACACATCACTTTGTAGCTAGTGTTGTCAAGACCAACATTTACCCTGAAAAATTATCTTGAAGATAATGGTGTCCCCACTAGGCATGCTTAAACTATTATCATTAAATATTTGACCCTAGAATAGGCTATTCAGGCTTCTAAATATGGCCAACATGAGAACATTTTTAAGTATTTGGGTGTACCTATATTATAAATGAGCCTCTAGGTTAAAGGGATAACTCCCTGAATATATCATACAATGTTTGCCACTTAAGCTACTTATTATATATGGGGAATAGATCTAAAAAATCATAAATTAAAACTAATCTAAAGGAGGTGATGCACTGAGAATGTCTTTCACATGACCATCATACTTTTACCACACTAAAAAAAATATATAGACTAGTCTCTAAGTTTTAATAGACTCTAACATGATTATTTTCATATAAAGGTGAGATGTGAGAAACAACATAATGTAAATAAACTAGAAGGAAAATTCCACACTCAGAGGATAGTTGTACACTTGAAAATCTTTCCACACTAGACTACACTCTATATGACCTATTAGACTAGGAGTTTTTTCTCAAACATGAAAGGATAAGGGAAGGGAGGATAGATAATTATCACTTATACTCACCATACATTGTTGCAGACTTAAATAATTGTCTAAAACTTAGAAATAGACTTGTATTAATGTTTAAAAGTATATTATAACATAAATCTAATAAGGCTTTGCCATACATGGTTTGGTCTCTTTTTATAATATCTCAAGAGCTATATATATAGGAAAAAGGTAGTAAGAGAAAAAGACCTTAGAGATAAAAGGGGAATTAATCAATTTGAATGCCTAAACCATAGTTATAATAGCTTCCATAAATTATGAATGCCATTTGATTGATCTTGATCACTTATGGTGGTTACACAGTTACAATATTCCATCTTTGATCCTACCTAATGATTAAAATGGTGGAATCAATCATTCCCAATGAGTTATGGAATAAATGTGGTTATAATAACTAGATTAATCTATGAGGGATTTATCATGATGCTAAAATGTTTATCATGGCATGTAAAGTGGAGAGAAGAAGTCCCTTTCAAGAAGTTAGTCTTGGAGATAAAACCATTGGAACCTACATGTCTATCTTAGTGGTATCCTTTAAAATGTTGGCTCTAGCTTGAATTGAACCATGCTTGAATTTGGATTCATACATTTTATTTACATTACCCCATCAGAATTTAGTTTGTTAACCTTTATATAAGTAACTTGGGCTCATTTTTATTCTAATTAGCCATTGAAATCTAACATGGCTTGCTGACACATTTACCATTTCACTCCATTGATTTAAATTCGTATGAATGCCCAAGAACCATCAATCCTCTACTAGCTGAATGAATCCCTAACACTTTTAATGCACACATTTGCCCTTGATATTCACTAACCCTTTGACCTCCACTCATCATTAGATCTAAATGCTTGATCAAATGCCAATTATTGATCTATTGGGACCCACCATTTTAAATCCAATAGCTAGTTCATGATCTTAAAATTGATTTTCTCACTCTCGTTAAATGATGTTTCCATGACTATCATTGATGGTCGTGCAACTATCAAATTTAGGATCCATTAGATTTATCTTTAAATTTGATGTTCCATTGACCATAATTTTTCATCCTATAGAATGTAAGTGACATCTCACAAAACATCAAATTTAAGCACAGATGTTTTTTTGCTTGATCTCCATTTTTGATGTTCACATGAATGTTTTATGCTATTGACCAACTTTGAAGGCTTATATCTTGAAGTGTGAGAATCATGGAACCACCATAATTTTAGGAGATGTTATTAAGGCTAAAAGGGATAAACCCATTTGATCCACTAGTATTAAGAGACTTCTATGTGAAGATATTAAATGTGTAAATTGGTTGTTTGATGTGGTCATATGCGATGTCTTGGTTCAAAAAATGGTTAAGTATGGAAACTTAGAAAAACATGACTAAAGAGCCAAGTTTGATTATGTATAACTTCATTTTCACTTTGGTGGAAGATATAGAAGCTATCACATACATTATAGGCTCAAAATTGAACATACACATTTGACCTGTACTTCTTGACTCGCTCATGTGTGTGAGCTATAGCATCAATAAACTACTTACTCAAAATTTATTACTAGACCCAAGTGTCTCAAAGAAAAAAATGAAGAACTAAAAAGATCCCATGCACTTTTAAGCCATTCCATCATTCTTGGCATCATATGGGGGTTATGAAAATATGGTCCTATCCTTAGTGAATGGTAGTTTACACTCTAGGGTTATGCAAATCTAGTCATATCCTTAGTGAATGGAAGTTTACACTCTAAGTAAAACCAAAGTGTCTTAAAATCCTTAAATAATTCTTTCAAACAAAAAGTCTAAAATAATTCATGTCTTTAGGGTCTCTATCTTGGACAAAATGTCTAAAGGACATCTTCCTTAGTCTTTTGCTTCAGGACAAAAGTTTTGAAAGAAAATTGCCTTTGAGAAAATTGTCCTAGAAAATTTTCTTGAAGGAAATGTGCCCTTAGAATGGCCCTTTGAACCTTTGGAAATATGCCCTTTAGATATCTTGCATTGAACCCTTTTTTGAGAAATTATCCTTTGGGAAAGTTGTACTAGACCTTTGGCAAAGAAAAGTACCCTTCAAGAAAATTTAAAAGGACAATTTTTTGAGAAACTACCCTTCGAGCTTTCTAAATTGGACCCTTTCTCGAAACAAATTACCCTTCAAAAACCTTGAAGTGGGCCATTTTCCTGAGAAAGTTACCCTTCGAGAAAAGTGTTTAGGACACTTTCCCAAGAAAAGACCCTTCAAGGAAATTGTTTTTTCCACTTTTCTTGAAAAAGGTATCCTTCGGTATTTTTACAAAGGTCCACTTCCTGATAGAATGATCATTCGAGAAAAGTGTTTGGGACACTTGGCTTCAAAAAGTACCCTTTGGGATGTTTTATTTGGACCTTTGGCAAAGAAAAGTAACCTTCAAAACTTTTGAAAAGTTCCCTTTAAATAAATGACCCTTTAGGGAAATTGTTTTGGATAAAAAGTCCAAAATAATTCCTAATACTTAGCCAAAAACCCTAAAATAAAAGTCCTGAAAGAATTCCACCACATAGACAAATAAGGTGGGACAAAACTCTTCAAATAAATAAGCCTTGTACTTTTTATATGAGCTTTGTGTTGAATATCTCCCAAGTGTAACCATAGGTTTTTATGTACCTACTCTTGTAACTGCTCAACACCATGAAAATATGCTACTTGTATAAATGATCAAAAAATGATCCTTAAGACACTAGAAGACATAAGGACTAAGCTAGGCCATGACAAAAACTTAAAATTTCATATGAAATGACACAAAATGAGTTTCAACATACCCCAAAACATTATAAAAGGCCCCTATAAAAAATTTTGACTATAGGGGTTTGATCCATTTTAGCCTATGTGGAAAAATGGACAATAGTTCCTTAAATGACTGACATTGATTGATATTATGTCTGATGACCTGATGATATTTAAAATATGGTACCTTATCTTCTATAGGTAAACCCCTAAAATTTGATCTATGCTTGAAAGAAGGTAAAGAATTCATTCTATGTTCAATTAATAAAGATAATATGGTAGTTTAATATCTTGTTGTGTTGTGATTTGTATCATCTAGTGTGAAGAATTTTGATAGGACTACACACTATTCACATGATGTACTTTTATTTGACCCTATTTTATTATTATTAGTAATCTAGTGTTTAGATCCTAAATAATAAGGGTCTAAAATAATAGGAAAAATCTAGCTTAATAGGGAAAAATATTTTTTTTAATAGGTAATTGTGAAAGATAAGTAGAAATAAACTTATTTAGTTTCACATTGAAACGAAGGACTCTGAGGCTAGAATTTGAAGAGCAAGACTGAGACACAATTAATAATCTAAATCTAGGTTCAATTTTTTGATTAGATAGGATCACCAAAAATAAGACACCCTATTTCTAATGTTATAGTCCTTTTTGGCACTATTTTCCTAAGGATCTAAGCCTTTTAGGTTTTAATCACTTGGTTAATGTGAGTCTGTGTAACAAATTTTAGGGGATAGAAGTCACTGGAGCTCATTATAGGTCTATTTCAATCTTCAATACATGTATTCATCTAAACACATGAAATAAATGAATACATAAAAATTAAAAGGGAAAAAAACTAGGTTAGGGGAGGAATTATCACACAATCAAGAACCCCTATTATTCTGATTATTGCCTACATTAACCCTCAAGATAGGGTCTCAGATGTGATGTAGTTTTCCCTTAGGTAATGTGCATAATCAATGTGCATGATAGATACAATAATGAATTTTTCCTAGGCCCCTCCTTTATCAAGCATGCAAGTCTATGCGTGATGTAGAGAAGCTAAGCCTAATATTTACTGATTTTTATTGTCTAATGTACCAAAGTAGTAAGTGCTAGATATAAAATTCCTTGTGAAGTAATTTATATAGGAGACTTATTATTTAGAATTTGGGAGGTTTATTTGCTTTTGGATAACATTATAAAAGCTAATCATGAAGAAAATTAAAGGGGTAAGAGTCATCTTATGGGATAAAGTGATCGTTGGAATCAAATTTGCACTTGGACAACAACACCAAAAACTAGACACCCTAGGTTTTAGTGATATAGTCCTATTTGGGTGTTATTGTCTAGAGGGTCTAGGAACTAAGGGGATGGAATAAGCATGTAAATATTAACTTGGGTTAGTAAAGGTTAAGTCTAGAAGGGTATGAATGATAGGGAAAAGTCAAAAAAGGTGTCTAGGGTATAAAATAAGACCAAGGCAAATCAGACAAAAAAACATGGCTAAATGTGAATAAGACTGATATTCTCTAATAAAAGTCTCCTATGAAAGGAATATGAAAATGAATGATATGTGTGGTTTCTTTACCAATATATTGTGTACACATTTACCCACTTTTAATTTAGTGATGCAATGAAGTGAAGTACTAGAGTAAAATAAAGAAAGAAGATGCATACATGAACTTACCTAGATGGAGGTAACTATACTAAAAAAGGATCCAACTTCTTGGCTAGGGAAGTGGATAGGAATACTAGGTAGTTCCTAGAGAAATAAGGAATCCCTAAAATAGATACCCCCTATATTGAATCTAAATAGTGCCTAGAGAAAGAAGGAATCCCTAAAATAGATGCCCCCTATACTTAATATGAATAGTGCTTGGAGAAAGAAAGAATCCCTATAATATATGCCCTTTGTACTAAATCTAAATGAGAAATGAGAAATGCTCAGAGGCCCAAAACCAATGTCTACCCTCTAACCCACATAAAATAATGTAATCTAGAATGTGTGTTAGAATTTGTATGCTATGATGAGCAAGATCTGTCATGCCCCCACTTTGAATAATATGAACTAGAAATGAGAAGTGATTGGAGGTCCAAAACTAATGCCTGCCCTCTATCCTACATATAATCTTGGGTCTAAGTAATTCTATGGACCAACCACTGTAGATGATCATATAGTCTAACCTCATGACAACCTAGGTATGCTTGGGTGTAATCTAAAACTTTGATAAATATGTAAGAAGAAAATGGCCTATCTTACCATTCAAATCTATATAATCCTAGATGTTGAAGAACATGATCATCTATGTCATGCCCTAAAATATAGTATGTGGATGATGCATATAGATATTCTAAAAATATGTATAACCGTATGTGCCATGATCTATCGTGCCATGTCCCAGGTGCAAAATTGAAGATCAGAATAATGTGCTCTACACTATGCCTATAATCTACTCTCTAGTCATGTAATTATGTCATGTTGTATGAAGTTATATGTATGAGATGTGTAGTAATGTACATGCCCCCAAATATGGTATTTAAGTTTGAGTCTGGATCAAAGTCACTATGAGTCCCTATAATTTGAACCACTATATCTAAATAGTCTATGTATTTATAAACTAATGGTACATCCCTTTGGATGTCCAAGTGATGTTGAGTGACCCACATAAACTAAATCACTATATAATATTAAACAATATAAGATAAGTGATACTAAGTGACCCATATAGTCTAAACCTCTATATATTCTTAACCTATCTATACTGAGTGATGTTAAGTGACCCATATAGTCTAAACCACTGTATAATCTTGACCTATTTATACTAAGTATTGTTGATAATTTAGACTATGGAGATGTAAAAACCAAGGTGTGTTTACCTATAGGAGTGGGTAGGGCTACTAGTTATTTTTTATAGATATTAGTAATGATGCCCCCCTTATGGGGAGAGGGATAATATTTATGATAGAGGAGGTTGAGCCAAAGGTGATGACTAGTGGTGTATGAATAGTAACTAGGTTAGCATGTAGCAAATAGATCAAAAGTCTTTTGTTTGATTGGTGAGAGGTGAATTATTGGGATTGAAATGTATTCTTAATTATCTAAGACCAAATTTGGTGCATGAGTATATTAGATATTATAAATGTTCATGCCATGGTAGGCACACAAGGTGGCATTAGATTAAATGGATTAAAGAGTTGATTGATTTGGTTGGGTTGTTTGAATGATTTTTTTTTATTGGTAGGTACCAATTTATGTGTTTAGGTAAAAAATAAGTATAGGGATGTATGCATGCTATAGATGAAATAATGATAGAGTTAGGTGTGTGTGATGTTGAAGGTATCATTATCATGATTCCATTAAAAAAATGATTTATAAAATAGAGCTATGGGTTTGAGTTATGGGTAAAATGGTGTTTTGATTTTGAATAAAAAATTTGGTTGATATAGAAATTTTGATTGACTGTGGGTTCATTTTTGCATTGACTAGTTTGAGATATTGGACCTCTAGAGTGAGAAAATGTGTAGGAGATGAGCACCTTCTGTGACATATTTTGAGTAGTTAGTAGCCTAGATTCAAGCTGATGGAGATATTACCCTAGTGAGTAATGAAAGTATAATTTTTTTCCCATTAAAAATCTTATATATGGAACTTTTAATCTATTTTGATAGGTCTAAGAAGTGTTTATATAGTTTTATAACTCATATCCTATAGGTAACACTCCTATCTAGGATGTAACACTATTGTCCAAGTTCAAACGTTGTTGTCTAGTTCTAGTGTCCTTTTGTAGTGTTGTTGTCCACTAAGGATATGTTTTTCAATTTTTGAGTTATTTTCATATTTTTGTGTGGTTTAGCTATTTTTCCTAGCAAGACTAACTGATATATATGTTTTTTTTATGTTTTTAGGATAAGTTGGAGATGCGAGAGTTCCATAGAGGCCAAGTGATGGAAACATTGAGGATGCTACCCTTGTCAACTGATAAGAGAGCCATGATAGATAGAGTAGGATTAGGTCATGTATGTGACCTAAGTACTATGTAGTGGGATAGGTATTTGATTACCACCTTATGTGAGAGGTGGAATGCAGACACTTGTACATGCTAGCTTCCTATAGGGGAGATCACAATGACCCTAGAAGATGTGTATTAGATTCTATATTTACTAGTTAGTGGGTGATGGGTGACATTATAGGATGATATGGGTGTTGATGCCATTGATGATGCATCCTTGTATTTTGATGGTGTGCCTTTAGGTGTGTTGGTTGAATATTTTATCGATCAACGTATTGATAAACAAAATAGGTCTGATCAGCCAAAGTAGGAAGATTGGTCATCCAAATGTGTAGGTTCACCACATTAAAAGGGGCCTAATCTCTCTTCTCATCAAGGGGAGGTTCCCTATAGATATGATATATATATATATATATATATATATATATGTATGTATGTATGTATATATAGAAAATAATATTCAAGGGTAGGATAAACCATCCATCTCTCTTTCTTCAGAGATGATGCATGTAAAATCAAAGGAAAAATCTCAAGGGAAATGATAGAAAGCACTCCTCTTATTTCAAAAGTACTATTCAAAAAACCACAAGAATACTCCTAATAGTAATTGAAAAATGTAAACAAGGATGTAGTAACCAAAAAATTGAGATTTAGCACAAAGTCTCCACCTGAATTGCCTAAGAATGAGATATGAAGGATAATGAGGGCACAAAGTCATCCCAAGGTCCTTTACATAGAAATAAAAAGAAAACACACTAAAGTCAATTATGGGGGCACAAAGTCTCTCCACAGTTGACTTTAGGACACCTTCCTAACAACTTTCACTAATTATGCTTGTTGAATTAAAGGAATAGAAAATATATTAAGGAAAAAGACATAAGAATAGTTTCCCCAACAACAAAGATATCACATCACAAAGTCTGAAAAGTCACTTTCTTTCTTATTCCAATAATAAAATATGATCAACAATCTAAGCTCAAAGTCTCAGTAATGCCTTCCAATTTGGGTAGAGTTTCATTTTTGATTGTCTAAGAGAGATCCTTTTTACAGTAACAAGAGAGTCCCGTATATAGCCTCTTCAAGATAGACTTAGGAATAGTAACACATCATGTTGCATTGAACTTTGTTAAGAAGATAGGCTAGAATTTAGGGGCATCTACCCATTTACTTTTCTCAATGCAGAGAAACAAGTCACACTATTGAAAGTTTACATATTTCAATGTCCACCTAGTGATTTGATCCTTCTTCATCATTTATCTTTTTTTAGTTAATTGAATAGGGTCCTTGATTCAATTTGATGCTCTATTCCTTAGTTGCTTTCTACTGATCTTGGCCTTAAAGCCTTCGAATGCATTCAAGTTCGTAGATTTAAAACTACAAGGATCAACGATTATTTCATTGTCACAAATTTGATGTCTGTAGGCACGCCAATTTCCTCGACAATTCCTTTAGCTTTGTCATTTGAGCTTTCTTGAAGGGGACCTACCCTTTGAACCTTGAGAAATGATCTGCTTTGGGTTGGGAAGAGCCCCCCACAAGGGTATCTGCCTTTTGGGTAGTCTTCAAATGGTCTTTGGGCTTCTTCCTTCTAGTAGGTTACTAAGTTCTTTGGCTCTTATTTAAGGCTTTCTCATTTTACATCCTCCCAAAGGGAAGGTGACCCTTCAGCTTCATGGAAGTGTCATTCAATTTTCCAACTAAGAGTCCCCCACAAGGGCACCTACCCTTCAGGGTTCTTCGGCAGCCTTTTGTCTTTGGAGTCCTTCAAAACTTTCTCATAGAATTTTTCTAGAGAATTTTCTCAAAAACATTTCCCACAGACATTTCTCGTAGACAAAAATTTTGTAGACATTTTCCTGTGGATAAAAAGTCTGCAAACATTTTCCCATAGACAAAAAGTTTGCAAGAATTATTACTTTGTCTTTGGCCTTGAGAAACTCCTTCAGGCTTTCCTCTCGCAGCCTTTCTGAATTCCTTCAGACTTTTTGTTTGAAGGAATTCCTTCAGACAAAAAGTATAAAGGAATTATGCCTTAGTCTTTTTCCTAAAGAAAATCCCTTTGTCTTTCGGCTGACTTAAACAAAATTCTAAAATAACTTACCTTTGTGGCTTCCTTGAAAATGACCCTTCTGAAAGGTGCTTTTATCAACCAAGTGCCCTCCGCAAGGGCACTTGTCCTTTGGGAGGCTCTTTTTAACTTTTGCATTAAATGACTCCTTTGAACCAACCTTTGAACTAAGCCGATGAACCAAGCTTTGAACCCTTTGATTGAACCAAAAGCTATTAAACCATTTGATGAACTAACTAAGTGAATTGAAGCATTGAACCGCTCCTTTGAACTAAGGTGATCAACCAAGCTTTGAACCAAGTGTTGAACCAAGTTTTGAACCAAGCGTTGAACCAAGGTGGTTCAATGGTTCATCAGTTCAATCAGTTCATTCTCTTTGATTTGGCTAAGTCCTTTTGATCCTCATTAAACCACATGCATTGAACTTGTTGAACCTTGAATCCATTGAACCTTTAAACCAAAGTGGTTCAATGGTTTAATAGTTTAATGGTTCAAGCCTTGACAACTTGTTATTTTGATTGAGCTTGCTTGTAAAAGACTTTGAACTTGGATATAGAAACCTTTAAACCTAGAAGCGGTTAAACTCTTGCTATTGATGTTAAACCTTTAAACCTGTTGAGCCCATTGAACCAAAATGGTTCAAGGTTCAACAGTTAAATCCTTGCTTATAAGCTTGCCAATGAACTCTTTTGGTTGAACTTGGTCATTGAACCAACTTTGAGATCGCCTAAGTGTTGAAAGCTTGCTTCTTTCTTGCAGAGTCCATAGATATCAAATTGTGAAGCCCATTGAACTTGGCCTATAGAGTCCGTAGATTTCTCTTCCTATAGAGTCCATAGATTCAAGCTTGTAAAGTCCATAGATTTTTGAGAAGCTTGAAAAATGAGGAATTTGAATGCCTAGGAAAAATTTCAAAAAAGGAAGAGACAATTTTGGTCTGTAGGACAAAAATAGTTCAAATGTTGTCCCAAAAATGAGTGATATTTTTGAGGGACAACAGCTGGCTCTAGTTGGGGAACCTCTATCAATTGTAAAAAGAATTGAAGGGAGTAGAATCTAGAATCTCTAGTGTCTTCATGTGTACCATTGGGTTATGGAGTCATGTTACCTAGAAATGAAAGGCATAAAAAATGGAAACAAACAAAACAAAATAGAATTAAAAACTATACAAATATACATATATACAGATGTAATGATCTGATACTTCAAGAGTTGAAGTGTTTCAGATGCTGCCCATTGTGAGGTAGAGAAAAGAGTGTGTCATCTTGATATTTCAATAGAAAGCTATTTTCACCATTATGTTGATGAAATATAAATGGGCCTCTCAAAAGGGAGTCAAACTTTCCATGCATCCCTTTTGGTTCTCTCCTTTTGTCCCACAGTAGGACTTGATCCCCAATTTGGAAATCATGATTTTTAGCCTTCTAGTCAATGAGTCTCTTTACCAGACTTTGATGAGCAGTAATTTAGTCCACCACCATGGTTCTCTTTTCATCCAGCTTAGTCAAACACATGATTCTCTTATCGAGAGAGCTTTCATATGTTTGATCTTCAATTACCTTTGCCAATTTCAAGGTTGGCAATTCTAAGGTGATTGGTATCTTAGCATTGATACCATAAAGAAGTTGAAAAGGAGACATACCAATTGCACTCTTTGGTGTGATTCTATCTACCCATAGAGCATTAACCAATGCTTTATGCCATGTCCTTTGATTGTCATCTGCTAGCTTCTTCATGATAGTTACTAGGTTCTTATTGCTGGATTCAGCTTGTCCATCCCTTGTGGAAAATAATCAAAAGAGTGAGAGAGTGTAATTACATAATGGAAATAGAATTGTGTAATATCCTGGAAGGTGAAACAAGTTGCATTATTAGTAACAATTTTGGTTGGAACTCCAAACCTAGAAATGATATTCTCCTTGAGGAAATTGCATACAACTTCTGAAGTAACATGCTTAGTTGGGATTGCTTCTACCCACTTGGTGAAATAGTCAGTTGTTGTAATAGCATAATCATGTCCAAGGTTTAAAGATGGGTTTATAGTCCCAATAAAATCAATCCCCCATTGCTGGAAAGGTTCTTCTATGATCACTAGCTTGAGATGTAAGGCAGCTAACTTGGGTCTTCTAACAAATTGCTGGTAGAGTTCACATTTTCTCACCCACTTATATGCATCTTGGAAAAGAGTTGGCCAGTAATACCTAGCTTGCAGAATCTTGTGAGTAGTCACAGGAGTAGAAAAATTTCCTCCATAGGCTAGATTGTGGAATGATTTCAAAAGTTGGCTTTGTTGCTCTTTGTCTACACAGCAAAGGACTACTCCATCTATGCTTCTCTTATACAAGCCATTGTCCCAAAGGACAAAATTGGTAGCTTTCAACTTGATAGTCCTCTTTTCTTTATAAGACAAATGAGCAGGACATTCACCATAAGTAAAGAAATGAATAATACCTAAATACAACTCATTGGTAGTGGAGACAAAAAGGACTGTTGGTGTATCTTCCACTTCAGCTTCTTCATGTTGTGTATCTTCTAGCTTATTGTTAGCAATTAATTGGCATAGGCCTTTTCCCCTAACCAGCTTTGTTGGCTTGATGTCTAGATCAAACTCTTGAATCTTTGCAATCTAATTGCCTTTTTTTGTGCCAAACTCCTACTGAGTTAATATGGACTTGATTGTGGTGTCAGGAATTAAGGTAGTAGTGTGTGAATTTAGGATATAGAAGCAGAAATGTTTGACTACTTTCACTAATGCATAAGCATGCTTCTCTATGTTTGAATACTTCATCTCATGGGTTTTGAGAGGGTAACTCATGAAAGAAATAGGAGATTCCATACCTTCCTTATCTTGTTGAACAAGAATTGTTGAAAGCATGTGTTCAGAAGCATAGTTGTATATGATGAAATCTTTGTTGTAATCTAGACAAACCAAGGTAGGGGCATGGGCAAAGGCAGTCTTGATATCCTGAAATGCTGACTTGCCTTCTTTAGTCCAGCTAAAGGTGGTCTTCCCTTTCATCATGTTCAAAATGTTTCTAGTCTTCTTAGCAAATTTGGGGATGAACCTTTGTAAGAAATTCACCTTCCCAAAGAAAGAGTGAACATCAATTTTACTTGTAGGTAAATTAAGCTCTTGAATAGACTTGACTCTATCTGAGTCAATCTTTATGCCCTCTTTAGACACAATGTGTTCGAGGAGTTTCCCCTCTGTTACTCTAAAAATAAACTTCTTAGGGTTCAAGGAAATACCATTCTGGTAGTAGTGCTATAGCACTTGTTGTAAGTGGTGTACATGATCAAAATGATACTTTGAAAAGATGGTTAAGTCATCAAGGTATACCACTATGAATTTACCTATCTCATCTTTGAAAGCCAAGTCCATTGCTCTCTAAAAGGTGGAACCAACATTTATCAAGCCAAAAGGCATTCTTTTATATGAAAATGTACCCCAAGGTGTGGTGAATGCAGTCTTGTGTTGTTTTGCTTCACCAACCTTGACTTGATTATATCCTGAGAAGCCATCTAGCATTGATAATTTTTTTGAACCTGTCACTATTTAAAGCACTTGATCCATGATTGGCAAAGGATAATTATCTTTCAAAGATGATTGATTTAGATTCCTGAAATCTACACAAATGTGAATTTCACCACTCTTCTTCCTTATAGGCACTATGTTTGCAATCCATGTGGAATGATGGATTGGAAAAATGATTCTAGCATTTAAATTGTTTTTTTATCTCAGATAGTATAGTACCTAATATTTTTGGATTGTACTGTCTAGATTTTTGTTTGTAGGGCATTGAGTCAGCCTTGAGAGGAATGTCATGGTAGATTTCATCCGGTCTAAGAGACTTCAGGTCTTCATAAGAATATGCTAAGACATCCATGTATTAATGGAGTAGAGTGGTTAACTTGAATCTTTCTTTAGGGGTGCAACACTTACCAATGTTAACCATCTTGGGATTTTCTTTAGTATTCAAATTTACTTGATCGAATCCTTGAGAGAAACTTAAATCTGTTTGTTGTTGTTTGATGAATCTATCATGCTTGTCAAATAGTTTTTCAAGAGAAACCAGGCCTTTGGGAATTTTATTTCCTTTTAGCTATAAGAATTCTTCATTTATATCTGAATTGGATTCAGAGGCTGATTCATACTTCTGAGATTCACTACCCCCAAAACATAGTTATTTAAAATTGTCTTTTCATTATAGGAAGGCAATGATTTGATAATCATCATTGAATACTTGTTAATGATCAACATTGTTAGGAACACTTGGTCTATAGACTAGCTCAATAGTATACCTATCTTCTTTGAAATCTGAGTGAGGAACTAAGAGAGTTCCTAAAATAACAAGTGCATCAGCTCTATCATTAGATTCCCTGGGTATGGTAAAAATGTTGAAAGCATCAAAGCTTTCAATTTGGTCCCAAAATAGGTTGTGATAGTGGCATAATCTTTCGTTCTTGGTTTGGTATAGATTTCTTACTTTAAAAACCACTAATTCATCATCTCTTTTGGCATGAAGAAACTAGATGCCTTTATCTTGAGCAGCCTTCAATCCAAGCAATAGAGATTCATATTTAGCTGTATTGTTAGTGTTTCTAAATTATATTTGTAAGATGAAGGAAGCAAATCTCCTTGAGGAGATATCAACACAATCCCAGCTCCCAAACCAGTAGAGAAATAGCTACCATCAAATTCTAGAGTCCATACCTCATTAGATATTGATTTTTTTAGACTTTTTTTCATTAAAGAGGGAGGGTCCTTCTTCATTTGTACTGCAACCTACTAGTTCTTTTTCTATTCTAGTTGAACTAATTTCTAGGTTGACACTTTCAATAATTTTATCAGATGTTTCATGCATTTCATCTGTAGATAGAAAGTAGTTACCCATACCTGAGGATTCAAAAAGAATTTGAGCTTTAGGGGCTGATGTTTGGGTGACCACATATTTTGCCTCCTTTTCAAGGAGTAACCTCTTCATTATGCCTTATATAGGGATCCTTGCCTTAGACAAGTCCATGCTTAGTTATCCTCCCACATCTTTGTAGAAATTTTGTCTAAGCAAAATGCCATAGGATGTTGGGACATCAGCCACCAAGATAGTCATCTTGATTCTCTTGTCTAAAAAGGCTACAAATGCAAATTGGGCATCTTTGATTTGCCCTGGCAATGGTACTTGCTTATTTTCTATGGAGAAACATCTCCCAAATGTCTTGGTCAGTGTGAGACCCAGAGACTCAGCTACTTTAGTAGGCATGACATTGTCAGATGTGCCTGAGTCTATAATACAATTACTTAGCTTGTGACCATTTATTAATAGGGAAACATAGAAAGGTTCTATTTTCCTAGGGGCATCTAGAGGAGTAATGACAAGATTATTCAAAATGGGCATGCTCTTTGGTGAATCAGGAGTTACCTTTTTAGCTTTTTGTCCTGTAAGGATGGTTTTGTTCTTGACGCATTGGACCAACTTATCCAATTGATCAGGATTGGACTGTAAATATTCAAATTTAGACATTTGTATTTTTGTCTTTTTGACATGATCAATTAGTCAAATGGATGAATTGAGCTAGGTATAGAAGAAGGTGTTCCAACTTTTTGAGTTTTAGGAGGGATGGGAGGAGGGCTAGTTTGTGAAATTAAAGTAAAAGGTGAAGGTGAAATTGATGTATTTGCCTTTTGGGTGATCACTGGATCCTTTGAGTAAAAAGGCAGAGTGGTTCCATGCTTAGCAATCATAACTGCTGGTTGAAGTTGCTCTTTTATCTTCCCTTTATCAGCTTGCTGAATTGATTGGTTCTTGGATCTAGTAAACACTACATATGATCCATCAAAAGATTGTCCTTTAATTTTGGGTTCATCCTGGTAGTTTAGAAAACCAATGTGGGAGTCGCCAATTGATTCTTCTTGATTTTATACAAGGAGATCAGCATCATTTTCTTGATTTAATTTAGGCTAGAAAGAGAACTCTAATTCTACTTCAAGATATCCCATTGTTGAATTGGTTAGAGGAGCTTCTAGGGCAAGTTTCCCTTATGGGGAAGGACGATGATTTTGTTGCCCTTGATTCCTAGGAGAATTTCCATAATATGATTGATTTGGAAATGTCCTTCTCGGCATATCTCTGTATGAAGGAGCAGAAGACATTCCTTGTGCCATTTGCTTTTTGAGAGCAAGCAACTCATTTGCCAATTTTTGTACCATTGGATCTGTGGTGCTTGTAGATGAATATTTAGAAGATGATGAAGGTCTATTTCTATTTGAATCTCTTTTTATCTCCCTGCTAAGATGAGATCATCTTCTACCTCAGTGGCCAAATGTTGAGCTGTAGCAAGATCTATTTGACCAACACATCTCAAAAGAAAACTTACTTTAGGTAACTAAGAATTAATGAATAAGCATTTGAGATTCTCAGTTGTAGGTTGAGTAATTACAGGAATTCTATTCACCAATTTGTCAAACTTGGCTATGAAGTCTCTCATTGGTTCATGAGGCTCTTTCTTCATCTGTGTAAGTTGAGCCATAAGTGCATGTGCATCTTCTACAGGTTTGAATCTAGCTTCAAATATATATTTGAGGGTATTCCAATTAGTTACTGATCGAGCTTGTAGATGATAAAAACAATCTATAGCAACACCTTGTAATGTTTCTATAAATAGCCTAACTATTGTATCTTCAAATTCTACTCCAATTACACCATAGGCTATGCTGAAGGCTGCAATGTGTTCATCAAGATGAACTTTCCCATCACCATAGAATTTGGGGAAATTCTTCCTTGAACTGCATGGAAGCTCATGTAGAGGTGGAGTAAGATTGAGAGGACCAAAAGCATTACCCAGGGGCCTTGAACTACCATTATAGGATTATGAAAAGGAGGAATAACAAATCTCAAAGGGGTAATTATTGGCAAAGCTTTATCAACAATAGAAGTGGATACTTCGTTTGGTAATAGAGATCTGGATTTAGTAGAAGGAAAGCTCTTGGTTCATTGGAGGTGAGATGGTAAAGGAAATAGATGAAAATCACTTTGTTGTACCAACTCAAATGCAAGGTCAACAATACCTTTAGCCCTTTGGCTTCGTGTATACCTTGAATTTGCTAGATTGTGAAACAAAAATGGAAAAGAATTGACCTTGCTTCAGTTTGAAGCTTGAGGATTTAAATTGTGCATTCTTTCCTGGTTAGTGTGGAGGTTAATGGTAAGACTATAAATGGATAATGGGTTATATCCCCAACAGAGTCACCAAAAACTATTGGTTGAATATTTTGTCGATCAGCGTACTGATAAACAAAGTAGGTCAAATCAACCAAAGTAGGAAGATTGGTTGTCCAAATGTGTAGGTTCACCACATCAAAAGGGGACTAATCTATCCTCTCATCAAGGGGAGGTTCCCTATATATATATATATATATATATATATATATATATATATATATATATATATATATATATATATATATATATATATATATATATACACATACATATATATATATATATATGTATGTATGTATGTATGTATGTATGTATAAACATAAAATAATACTCAAGGGTAGGATAAACCATTCATCTATCTTTCTTTAGAGATGATATGTGCAAAATCAAAAGAAAAATCTCAAGGGAAATGACAGAAAGCACTCCTCTTCTTTTAGAAGTACTATTCAGCAAACCACAAGAATACTCTTGGTAGTAATTGCAAAATGTAAACAAGGATATAGTAACCAACAAATTGATATGTAGCACAAAGTCTCCACCTGAATTGCCCAAGAATGAGATACGAAGGACAATGAAGGCACAAAGTCATCCTAAGGTCCTTTACATAGAAATAAAAAGAAAACCCACTAAAGGCAATTATGGGGGCAAAAAGTCTCTCTACAATTGACTTCAAGCCACCTTCCTAACAACTTTCACTAATTTTGCTTGTTGAATTCAAGGAACAAAAAATATATTAAGGAAAAAGACATAAGAACGGTTTCCCCAACAATAAAGATAGCATAGCACAAAGTCTAAAAAGTCACTTGCTTTTTTATTCCAATAACAAAATATGATCAACAACTTGAGCTCTAAGTCTCAGTAATGCCTTCCAATTTGGGTAAAGTTTTGTTTCTGATTGTTCAAGAGAGATCCTTTTTACACTAACAAAAGAGTCCCTTATATAACCTCTTCAAGACGGACTTGGGAATAGTAACACATCATGTTGCATTGAAATTTCTTAAGAACATAGGCTATAATTTAAGGGCATCTACCTATTTGCTTTTCTCAATGCAAAGAAAAAAGTCACGCTATTGAAAGTTTGCATCTTTCAATGTCCACCTGGTGATCTGATCCTTCTTCATCATTCCTCCTTTTTTGGTTAATTTAATCAGGTACTTGATTCAATTTGATGTTGTGTTCCTTAGTCTCTTTCTACTGATCTTGGCCTTAAAGCCTTTGAATGCATTTGGGTTTGTAGATTTAAAACTACAAGGATCAATAGCTATTTCATTGTCTCAACTTTGACGTCCATGGGCACATCACTTTCCTCAACAATTCCTTCAGCTTTGTCATTTGAGCTTTCCCAGAGGGGACCTACCCTTTAAACCTTGAGAAATGATCCAATTTGGATCGAAAATAGCCCCCCACAAGGGTATCTGCCTTTTAGGTGGTCTTTGAATGGTCTTCAAGCTTCTTTCTTTTGGTGGGTCACTAAGTTCTTTGGCTCTTCTTTAAGGCTTTCTCATTTTACATCCTCCTAAAGGGAAGGTGACCCTTTAGCTTCAGGGAAGTGTCCTTCAATTTGGCAACTGAGAGTCCCCCGCAAGGGCACCTTCCCTTCAGGGTCCTTCGACAACCTTTTGTCTTTGGAGTCCTTCAAAACTTTCTCATGGACTTTTTTTAGAGACTTTTCCTATGGACATTTCCCATGGACATTTTCCCATGAACAAAAAGTCTGCAAGAATTATTGCTTTGTCTTTGGCCTTGAGAAACTCCTTTTTGCTTTCCTTTCGTAGCCTTTCCAAATTCCTTCAAACTTTTTGTCCAAAGGAATTCCTTCAAACAAAAAGTATGAAGGAATTAAGCCTTAGTCTTTTTCCTAAAGAAAATCCATTTGTCTTTCGGCTACCTTAAACAAAATTTTGAAAGAACTTACCTTTGCAGCTTCCTTGAAAATGACCCTTTTGAAGGGTGCTTTTATCGACCAAGTGACCTCCGTAAGGGCACTTGTCCTTTGGGAGGCTCTTTTGAACTTTTACATTGAACCACTCCTTTGAACCAAGCTTTGAACTAAGCTGATGAACCAAGCTTTAAACCCTTTGATTAAACCAAAATCCATTGAATCGTTTGATGAACTAACTGAATGAACCGAAGAATTGAACCACTCTTTTAAACCAAGCCAATGAACCAAGTGTTGAACCAAGATTTGAACCTAGCTTTAAACCAAGCATTAAACCAAGCTTTGAACCAAGCATTGAACCAAGGTGGTTTAATGGTTCATCATTTCAATCAGTTCATTCTCTTTGATTTGGCCAAGTTCTTTTGATCCTCATTGAACCACACATGTTGAACTTGTTGAACCTTGAACCCATTGAAACTTTGAACCAAAGTGGTTCAATGGTTCAACAGTTTAATGGTTCAAGCCTTAGAAACTTGTTCTTTTGATTGAGCCTACTTGTAAAAGCCTTTGAACCTGGTTGTAGAAGCCTTTGAACCTAGAAGCAGTTAAACTCTTGCTGCTGATGTTGAACCTTTGAACTTGTTGAGCCCATTGAACCAAAATGGTTCAAGGTTAAATAGTTCAATCCTTGCTTAGAAACTTGCTAATGAACTCTTTTGGTTGAACCTGGTCATTGAACCAACTTTGAGATCGCCTAAGTGTTGAAAGCTTGCTTCTTTCTTGTAGAGTTCGTAGAAATCAACCTATGAAGCCCATTCAACTTGGCCTATAGAGTCTGTAGATTTCTCCTCCTATAGAGTCTGTAGATTCAAGCTTGTAGAGTCTGTAGATTTTTGAGAAGCTTGAAAAATGAGGAATTTGAATGCCTAGGACAAATTTTGAAAAGGGAAGAGACAATTTTGGTCTGTAGCACCAAAATAGTTCAAATATTGTCCCAAAAATGAGTGATATTTTTGGGGGACAACAAGGTACACATCAGAGAAGTAAGATAGTGATGTATTACTATCAGTTATTATGTATTCAAGTGTTTCTTGCCTATGGAAGTGGTTATTCATGTTGTTGGCTTCATTTGTTGTAGTGGATGGTAGCAGAGTATTTATTGCCTATATGATGCATAGGGTGGTTCATAGTGTCGAGATGTATGTTACTGTGTTCTTATGGGGTAAGACTATGCTTTCCCATTCATATAAAGATTTATATAGATTTACATAGGAGGCATTCAGTGGTGGTGTGGGTGCATCTACTCTATTGCATTGCTAGGCTTATGAGCACATAACAATTGTGAAACTGATTGGATTATTGAGGGAGAGTTAGGCACCTCCACAGCCATATGGGGAGTGGTAGATGAGTTCATTGGCTATCAAGTCTCCTAGGATATATCACTATAGATGAGTTTTGGATAGACTAGAGGCCCATGATATCATATAGAGACCTTATTGAGGATACCTTGGGTGGGAGGAGGATGGAGTGTAGTTGAGATATATGAGGGTTATTTCTTGGATACATGACTATTGGGTTGGAGTGTATGAGTGCTTTTGATATGAGTGTTTGACTAGGTAATTTGGATTTTGACAAGATGTTCATCCTATAGCATGGGTATGGTTGAGGAGTGCATGAGAAATAGTGAGAGTAGGAGCTCATGCAAGACCCATTGAGGCTGAGTTGGCACCATTACCTTTGGATGCATGAGATGTGGCTATAGATATTCCTAATGTAGATGACGTGGGATGTACTAAGGCATATACTACAAGGTGGGTTGGGCATCTATGGGCTCCATTGTATCCTATTGATGGAGTAGATGTTCCTATGTATGAGGATATTGAGACAATACAAATGATGGGAGATAAGCCATGATTGCATTTGAATTATGCCTACATCTATACTTTAGTTTAATTTTCTAGTATATATCTAATGTAGTGTTGTATTGTTTATCTATGAAGGCAGAGTGGGAGGTTTACATGATGAGGCACATACTGGGGTGGGGAGGGGAGATGATGTGGTCTTGGAGACCATCATTGATTTGACACTCTAAGAACTCATGCAGCATGTTCCTGATGATGTGGTGGAGGAGGTTTGATAAAGTGAGCAATGGTTATGGCTGGTGTCCATGCTAATTTTTTGATAAGGCTACTATAGCTAAAACTTCATATGTTAGGGTAGAAGGAGAGAGAGATGAGCTGAGAGTGGAGTTGGATAGACATAGGATGCCTCCACTTGATTATGACATGGTGAGCATGAAGATTGTGGATGATTATATGGATCTTCAGTGATGATATGCATACTCATGTGAGGATCATAGCTAGTTATTAGAGTGAGATAATCAATGTAAGAGGCATTCAAGCTCTCAAGGAGGTGTAGTGATGTCAACCATGAGAATAGATTATGGGACTAGTACTAGAGGAGGGAATGAGACTAAGAGTGAGGGAATGATGCCCATTCATGATTGATTGTATTTAAAATAGTGTATACATATTTGAAAACCTAGTTATATGTAGAAATACTAGTTTGATTTTGGATTTACTCATATTCATGTTATGAATTTTGGAATATACTAGTATTGTAATGTTTTGATTTGCAATAGTTGATTTGATGTTGATGTGTGATTTATAATCATATGTAAGTGATGATTTTGTTTGTTCTTGTAATTGGTAAAATTTATTTGGTAAAGTGAATTGGTTTCCAAGTAGGATATAAGTAAGGTCTAGATTTTGAGATTGGTAAATTGTTTATATGAGTTGAGTCAATTTGAGATTAGTAAAGGGTTTAGATAAGTTGATTTGGTAAAATTTGGGCTTTAATAGGTAGTTTTTATGCTATATATTATTAGAGGTAATTAGGAATGTTAGTTGTTAGTAGGGGAGATGTAAGATAACACTATGTGAGTATTACTCTCTCAAGAGTGGCTCAAGAATATAAAGATTAGCTAGACCTTTGGCTCCATTATTTCCCTATTAAGTGAAGCTTACAAACTAAAACCAATATAACTATACATTGTATTATTATATATGTTGTATCATTATCTAAACCCTATCAGCTAACTGAACAAGTGCCCATACTACTCATGTTATATATGAATGTTTAGCATCTGATACTATCTACTGAGTGCTCACTATTATTGTGTGTGATTATTATGTAAAATTTTACTTTATTGGTCATGCAACTAAAATTGGATGTTGTGGAGGAGGCTCATTTATTTTTAATTATAGTGTATTTCTATGTGAAATAACATCTTATGGTCTCTATTTTGATGTATATGATTGATCAATAGATCGAAATGGAACTATGACATGTGATGGGGGTTTATCTAATCTTAACTTTAGCAAGATGCTACATGAGATAGGACCCTAAAAATATACCCATGGTAAATATTTATCATAATTAGTACTCTACTATTATGCCTGTGACTTTATTGGATATGTATATAAACTACACTATGTATCCCTTGAACTATAGTGATATAAGTAGGCTATTGTTGTTGTACTAGTTTTCAAACCTTCTAAAATGGTAGAATAGGAGATTTTATGTGAGATTCTATCCTAAAACGTATATTATGCTCATGATGAGGGACTGATGATTCATGTAAAGGAATGTCTTGGGATGACTCAGTCTAAGAGGAATGAGGTCTAGGGTTCCATAATGGAGGACATCTCTGTGCCCCCTATGTGAATGCTATGATACAATTATCAACACATCTAGTAATGTAATATGAGTCCAAAATATTCATTATCTTTATGTCCATGGATACAATGATAGTGATAAAAAGGCTGGTGTGCTTGTATTTATAAGAGACATGGATCTCATTTATGAGTAAAAGGTAATGTGATTAACCTCCTATCTAGTAGTACTAATAATATGGTAGATGGATTATCCTGCTCTGAATCAAACTATAGTGGTACTTTGTTGTTGTTCTCTATAGCACAGACTATAGGTTATGCTCTGAATGCTAGCTCTTTATTCTTGACTAATTAACTTTCTAGTTATGATCTCTTATCTTGTCTAGGACATGGTAGATGCTAAGTGTTAAAGGCTATATTTGAAGATGTTGCTATAAAATCTAGAGTGATGCAATCAACTGAATCTACCTCAATCAATCCCAATTTATTTTTTAGAGATAAAATTGTATAACACAAGTTATTGAAAGAAGACTTTATCTAATATAGTAGATGCTCAAGTAGAGGTTGGTAAATCCCCTTAACAAATATATGTTGAATCTCTAGATCTGTTAGTTTGTATATCAATCTTAACATGTGAGCCTTGAATCTTAAGATATACTCACTAACTAGCTTTGAATAATTCTAATGTAGTGTGGTAAGTTTCTCATATGTAACATGAGGGCCCATGTTTATGATTTAATATCTATGAAATGGCTCCTTTAAGTCATCATATGTGTGCAATGAACCAATGAGGAATAGATGAAAGAATCAATTTTTTGCTTCCCCACTAATGTTTACTGGAATAACTTAAGTAGAAACAACAAGCTTGTATGAGATGATAGAGCTTTTCGAAAGTCTTGAAGGTGTATGAATGGATCTCTACTTCCATCAAAGTGAGGTAATGATGGTATCTATAAATGCTTAGGAAATGAAGTTTTTATGAATGTCTTCAGGATAGGGTTACCATGTAGATCATTGGAAACCATCCAAGATATATAAGATTTATTTCCATGGTGAGGAAATGTACTTGGTGTTGTAATTCATCAACTACATGGATCAATGAAATAATCTCTTGGGAAAAGACTTTAGTATCTTTAAGTGGTTAATTTAATATTTGAATTTGATCATTTACTTTTGGCATAGGAATGCTACATTTATCAATTAGATAATAGAGAGTGGGTGTGCTCACTTGAACCATTGGAGGAATGATATCTTAGACCTTATTAGAGGGATATAGGGTACCATCCTTCTTGGGTGATGGGTGAGACTCTGGTGCTACTGTGTAAGGGGTGGCTTGGGATATTCAATGGTATCTTTAGCTTTTAGTGAATCACATTTGGAATGCATAGAAGATGTTATATTATTATTGACATGTGCATCATTTGAAATAGAATAATTCATAGAAGTAGGATCCATATTTGGCATGTATTTTCTTTGAGAGGAGTAGGAGATGCATTTTCTTCTTTACTTATGCATAATAATCATCATTGTTCCATTCATCATCATATTCTAAATTTTGTGCATTTGAAATAGAAGAGGTAGAAGTATCATTTTTGAAATCACTTTCATTCTCATATTCATTTGAATTTTGACTATCATACTCATTATTACTTCCATTATCACTAGGGAGATGAGTAAGAGAAGATGTTAATTCTTTTCTAATATGCAATAAATTATCATTTGAAATTAATATGTTATGTTCATCTATACTATCCTTTGATGGAATACATGTATATTTTCATGTGCAACATGAGGAGTAAGAGTAAGAGAGATATCATTTTGACATTCATTTTCCATTGATTGAGATGTAGAGTTAAGAACATGAGATTGATCATTTGAATTATGTATCGGGAATTTAATTTTGTTTTTTTCAATATTGTTTTAATTTGAACAAAGAAGTAGCAAAAGGAAGAGAGAGATTAAGTTCATGTTCAAGCAAATTATCACCTATTAGAGGTTCATTTGGAATTGCATGACTAATTTATTCATTTTGTGCATTGTGCATAGGATAATGAGGTGAGAAGTATTTTTTCCATTTATCAAAGTATTTTCTTTAGAAGAAGGGATGAAAGAGATAGGTTTAAGAGGAGAAGATGCATCTACTTTTTCTTCACTATCAGTTTCATATGCATGATAATATTCCTCATTGCAATAATAGTAATTATATTCATTGTAAATAAAATCATTTTCCAAATTTTTATCTAATGTGCAATTTTTCAAATTTGTTCACTCATTATCATAATTATGTGAAAAATTAAGAAATTTGTCTATGGGATGAGAGGGAAGAAGTGCCTTAGTGGCCATTTTATTTCTTTCATAAAGAGAATTTTGAAGATTACTATGAAGAAATAAATGCACAAAGAACTACTATCATTGAAATTTTGAAACAACTTTTGATAATCCAAACAATTTGAAAAAAATTCAAATTATTTTTCTTAAAATTGTAAGGGAGGGAAATTTGAAGTCTAATGACCTAGTATGGAAGTCTAAGGTTTTTAGCTAGAGTTTTAGAATTTTTGAAAATTATGAAATAATTTTTAATTCTAAAAATTATTTTAAATAGGAAAAATGCACAAAAATTAATTAAAAAAAATCAAAATTTTGGAAATTAATTTTTTGTACAAGAAACTACTAATTTTGAAAATTTGAATTTATTTTTGACAAGGTAATCAATTTGCATAAATTCTAAAATCATTTTCTAAAATTTGTAAGGAGGAAAGGCTTCATGTTTGATGACCTAGTTTTGAAATATAGGGTTTTGAGCTAGGTTTTTAAATTTTTGAAAATTATGGCTATAATTTGAATTCTAAAATTAATTTGAATAAGATAATTGCAAAAATATTGATACACATATCAAAAAGTTAAAATTGAATTTTTACATAAAATAACTACTAATTTAGAAATTTTGAAAATATTTTTGACACACTAAATAATTTTTAAATTTTTTGAAATTAATTTCTAAAATTTGTACGAGAGGGAAACTTGGGGTTTGAGGACCTAGTTTGGGAATCTAGGGTTTTGGGCTAGCATTTTAGAATTTTTGAAATTATTGCTATAATTGATATTATAAAAATATGTTTGAATAGAATAATTGCACAAAATCTAATGCAAAATTCAAAAAAATTAAAAGTAATTTTTGCGCAAAATATGAATTAAAAACCCTACGGATACCTGGCATACTAAATTTTTTATTTGAAGTAAGTCAAGTTCACCAAATGTTTTATTATTTTTGGTAATATAGTGTTTAGTTTCTAAAAAATAAGGGTCTGGAATAATAGGAAAAATCATGCTTAATAGGGAAAAATATAGATTTTAATAGGTAATTATGAAAGAGAAATAGAGATAAACTTATATAGTTTTAGACTTAAATAAAGGAATCTAAGGTTGAAATTTGAAGAGCAGGAATAAGACACTATTAGGAATCTAAATCTAAATTCCATTTTCTAATTAGATAGGAGCACTAGAAATAGGACATCCTAGTGTTTGATGCTATAGTCCTTCCTAGAGCTATTATCTTGAGGATCTAATATTTTTGGGTTTTGTTTGCTTGGTTAATGTGAGCCTACGTACCAAATTTTAGGGACTAGAAGTCACTAGAGCTCACTATAGGTCTGTTTCAATCTTCAATGCCTATATTCATCTACACACATGAAAAAAAAGAATACATCAAAAGAAAAAGGGGGGAAAACTAGGTTAGGGGAAGAATGATCACATAAGTAAGAACCCCTATTATTTTAATTGTTGCCTATATTAACCCTCAAGCTAGCATCTCAGATCTAATGTAGTTCTCCCTTAGGGAACATGCATAATCAATGTGCATGATAGATTCAAGAATGAATTTTGCCTAGGCCCTTCTTTGATCAAGCATGCAATTCTATGTGTGATGCAGAGAAGCTAAGCTACAATATTGACTAATTTTTATTATGTCTAATGTGTGAAAGTAGTAAGTGCTAGATATAAAATGCCTTGTGAATTCTTTTATATAGGAGACTCATTATTTTGAATTTGGAAGTTTTATTCACATTTGTCCAACATTGGAAAACTTAGTAACAAATATAAGAAAAGGGGTAAGACTCATCTTTTGGGATAAAGTGACCATTGGAATCAAATTTGCACGTGGACAACAACATTGGAAATTAGACACCCTAGGTTTCAATGTTCTAGTCCTATTTTGATGCTATTGTCTAGAGGGTCCAAGACCTAGGGAGATGGAATAAACATGGAAATAATGACCTAAGCTAGTAAAGGTTAAGTTTATAAGATTATGAATGACTGGGAAAAGTCAAAAAGGTGTCTAGGGTATAAAATATGACCAAGGAAAATTAGACAAAAAACATGGATAGATGTGAATAAGACTCATATTCTCCAGTTGAAGTCTCCTATGAAAGGACTATGAAAAGACATGATATGTGTGGTTTCTTGACTAATTTAGGGTGTATACAGACCCATGTATAGTTAACTCAATTTTTTTAACCAAGATGGATGTATGGAGTAACAAACATTTACATGTTCATCTTCTATTTTTGATTTACCCTTACCTAGATTTAGTTATATATTTTATACAAGTGGATTTAGTTTATAACTTCCAAGACACATAGGTTTGAATGGTTTTGTGACAAGTGATCAAGTGGATCAACTTTTAATTTTTCCATTTTATCATCTATTATATCATAAGTGATATCATCATCATTGTCATAGTAATCTAAAACATGGCCATCTTTCTACTCAGTATTAACCAATAAAAGAAGCTTAAATGGTGGGTAATCTTGTGGTTCTTTTGGATCCTTTAGTAATGGTTATTAGTCTTGATATAAATTGATGTGTAGCTCAATATTTAGTGCCTTATTAACATCTAGAGATAAAGGATCCATTGTAATTGACTCACCTATTTCATGCATGTGTATGTGTTCAATTGGAATGCATTATTTAAGTGAAATAACTATAAGAATGCCTTCCATTTTAGAATGTATCATTTTGAAAATTTTGAAAAGCTCTTCATTGGTATGCATGGATAATAAGGTCCCATCATGTATGAATTTTTTACATCAGTGAAATTTAGATGGGACAAAGTCCCTTGAATGTATCCAATGTCTACCCAAAAGTAAATTATAATGTAATGATTAATACATGACCTAAAAAGTAGTTGAAATTGTTTTTTATCCAAATGTAATAGCCAATACGATTTGACCAATCAAAGATATATGTGAATTATCAAAAAAAATTATATGCATAACCAATTTTTTAATAATATTAGTGTCAATACCTATGTTGGTTAGGAATTTTATGCTACAAATGTTTAGGCATGATCCATTATCAATGAGCACCCTTTTGATGCCTTTAGTTTACATGGTCACTTGTAAGAACAAAGACAAATTTTGGTCATTAATATCTTTGGATGATAAATTTACTAGATTAAAGGTAATAATCTTGGCATTGTTCTTGAAATATTTCATGATATCTACAAAATAATCATGATCAATATCACCTAGAACTTGTGTCTCATATAATTCTTTGTATAGGATATCGTTATAAACATTAGATTGATTTAAGAGATAAAGGATTGAAATGGAAGCATGTGTATTTATCAATTGGCCAATAATGTCATATCCCTTGGATTTTATTACAAGCTTATGTTTAGGATGAACCTATTGTATATTAATAAGTGGTTGGATGGGCTGATAAAGCTTACCTCTTAGAGTAGTAATGGCATAAACCACAAAACCCAATATTAGCCATAGGTAAATAATGGGTGGGGGATGGTAGCTATAATTTAAATAAGACTTAGGTAGAAAAAATGGTTGAGAGCATGCATGTTGGCATATAGATACTGGATCTATAGAATTGAAAACATAATTTTAAAGAGAGATCAAGTGTTTTTTCCACTTTAAAACCCCCTCATTATTGGCATGGATTTAATTAATAGATTTTACAAGGAAAATAATGTATAGAACCATATCAAATATGACACATTGAAACAAAAATGGGTGATAGATGGATCTATGTTTCACATATTTTATATCAATCAAGGATCAGTAATAGAAAAATCAAAAAACCATAATTTTCCTAGGGTTTGATGTTCAAAGACCAAGTTCACAAAATTATTAACCATAAATTAGATAAATAATCCTAATTTCTGTAGATAGGGTTAAGAATATAAAAAATACAATGCACAAGGGTGATAATTAGATATAAAATAGGCCAAATGGGTGATAAACTTAGATATAATCATATACTAAATTTGTTAAAATGATATAACCTAAAATAGTAAGAATAACTATGATAAGTATATAAATGAAAAATAAGTAATATACTTAGATTTTTATAATGATAATGTAATATTGGTTCTAGAATATGTAAAAAGTAGACTAGAAGAGGATTTTGGATTCTAGATTTGATACTTTTAGAGTCATATACACAAGTGTTAGCCTTGGATGGTTTCGTCAACCATACTATCTAAACTTGATGTATGTGTCCTATATAAAATAATTATTGGAAAATTATGTGACCATGTGGTTGCTTATAGGTTTGACTTCACCTTCAATCTAGTGTATTTAGATCTAATTAATGGAATATCATTCCTTATGAATTTTCTAAACCCTATTTCTTCATCTTTGTGTTGACTTTTGTAAAAAATGGGTTAATGGGTACATAGTGTCGAGCTAACCCCAAATACCCCTCTTTTAATAAGCATTGGTACATAGATACTACTCTAAATACGAGATCAAAATGATATAGTTTTACATATATGTTGGATTATGTTTGAATCATGTAATATGTGTAAATCAAGTACAATAGTGACTTAGATTGTAAATTGGAAAATATAGCTCTTGTGCTGCTCCTTCAATACTTCAGACCTATGTATATGATGTCTATTAGAAAATTTTGGCTATCATATATTAATATAATAAAAAAATTATAGGGCAGGGGGCCTAGTTCAGTTGGTTAAGTATTTCCACCATGCTCTGCTGGTCAAATGTTCGATTCCCCCCCCCCCCCCGCCTCGTGGTATCGTATGGTTGTGTCTCACCAGCACTACCGGTCATGTTAAAAAGTTTACCTGGTGAAACCTGGGGGTATAGGGGTTATGTATTGGTAACGGTGCAGGGCCGATTCCCCCCGGTCTAAGTAATAATAATAATAATAATAATAATAATAATAATAATAATAATAATAATAATAATAATAATAATAATAATAATAATAATAAAAAAAAAATTATACTTAGATCATTTTAACTTTATTTGTATCCATCTAATTCCTTTAAATAGTCATTGAGGATGGTCTCCCTTATGTGTTTAGCAAAGTTTAAGTTTCTTTTGGAAAAGATAAGCTACAGTTGTATATAGGTTGTTTAAGCTATATAGAGACTTTAATTAAACAATTAATTAAGGTTAATATGAAAGGATGAATTTTGTGATTTATTAACATGTTTTAGAGGTTTCTATGATATCTTTTAAGTTTCATGTTATATCCAAGGCTAATGAGTCATTTAAACCTTCTCTATACATCACTAAAATATGTAAACTTGTCAAAGATTATTTTAAAACCTAAAAAAGTGGAAACCAAATAGTAAGGTATTTTAAAATGACTTATGAGAAGGTTTACAATGTGAATTTGGTAGGAAATTTTCATGATATGTCAGTTTCAAATGATAAGAGGTAGTTACAAGAGGTTTTCAATACTAAAAATAGGGTAGTCATTCACTTATATAGATTTGGAAGGCTCATATTCAGGTGGAAATACTTAAAAATGTATCTTTTAATACCCTTCAAGTTAAATATAGGTTTATGAATCTTTAATAGTTCTAAATTATGCAAAAACACTTCCTTTTTTCCATCAAACTCTTGGTAAGGTCACAATGGCTATTTTTCAAATGCTTGGTATAGATAAGAGAGAGAGGGTCAAGTCAAAATATATTGGAAAAATATTGGGAACATAATTAACTTGTGTTTTCATGCATTATTTAGGATTTAAATGGGCTAGGATTTATTAACAAATTCTAAGAAGGTAGGGTGGTCTAAAACCCTACTAGCTCAAATTTCCTATCAAAATGGTAGTTTGAAGTTCATTTAAATTATGAAAACACTAGGATATGATCCAATTTGTCTAAAAAATCCCTCTTTATGATTTTCCAAACCCCATTTGGCACATGTGATCTCAAAAAAGTAATAAATATCTACTTTAAAATAAGTTGCAGAATAGTGACAATGGGTTTTTTATGTTTCAAAGCTCTAAGTAGCTAAAATTACATGGTAAAGGGTATTTGAATCCCATAAAATGATATACAAGTTTATTTAAGAGTTATTCATGTCTACATGGACCCAAAAACTTCAAAACATGTTGGTGACCTATAGTTTTTCACAAACATTCAAGCCATAGATGATCAAGGTAGTAGGCAGAACCCTAGTGATATGAGTGTGTTTAATGCATGGAGGAGATACTAATTTTTTTTAATTTAACTCACATATTTATCATAATAAAATTCAATAAAATACCAATATTATACATTCTAAGTGTGACTATGCTAGCATACAAGTAGGACACAAGGATTGACTCTTGTTTAAGGGCCCTATGATCATCTTGAAAGTTTATCATACTTGGGTATAATGGTGAAACACTTAAACCAATTATAATAGAATATTAAAATTTATTGAGGATACCAAATCATAAAAAAAGCATCATTAGTTGGAGCCAAGATAGTCAAGAAAATCAAATAGCGTTGCATAAGTAAAGATAGATGTTTAAGATCATTTTGAGTGCCTTGGAGAGATTTTTGACCTTACCAAAAAGTATAAGAGGTTAAGGTGATGATGTAATATCACATAATATTCCAAAAATTCTTTTTAGCATCCAAATAAGTAGAAATGGAGACCTACAAGTATGCAGACTTTTAGGTCCACATTCATAACTAAAACATGAGAGTTTTTTAAAGAGAGTGGTGCCTTGAAGCTCCTAAGAGAATACTTGATTTTACCAGGTATAAAAGAAGTAAAAAATTGTTTTATATACTTACATAAACTATTATATGATATAAAATGGTCTCATTAAGTAGAATGCAGTGAGAGGGCTAAAAACCCATACAATCCTAATGAAGAATCTACTGTGTAAATCTACGTGCACAAAATGACCTAAAAAGACTAATCTTGTAATTCATGAGATATATGAATGACATGAGAACAATATTATTGGTTTGATTAAATGTACAGGTGATTCTAGGTCCAATATGACTAGAGAATACATTGTAAAGGGGATCAAAGTGATAAAATGCAAACCTATAGTTTGCAGACCTATACATCTCTATTTTCAAGAAAATGCAATCAACCTTGTATTAAAAAAAGAGGTATGAGGAAAAAATGAATGATGTAATACATAAAAATGGGTTTTTAAAAAAAATTAGTATATAATAGAGGTAAATATCTAGTTTTGGAACCATGCTTGTGCACTAACAAACATCAGGCCAAGAAGGAACACCTACATGCCTATTTAAGTAAGCTGATGAGAATATACATTTTTATAGGAGTTTGATGGTTATGAAGTGTGATCATTTTTTTAGTATGATATAAGGTTTTTTTATATATAAAAAAATCACAAAATTAATTGTGAGTTTTGACTACTCAAGAATCCTAAAATGCAGACATATAAGCCTAATAAAGAGTTTTAAGTCTGCCTTCAAAGCTGTTAAGAAAATATGTAGTTTTAAATTAATTACTAGTTTTATATGACCAAAATAGTAATTATTAGTAATATAAATGGACTTAATAATTATTTTAACCTTGAAATAATGAATATAAACCTCAAATAAAGCCATTAGGGTCATACTGACCTAATTGCCTATAAA
This sequence comes from Torreya grandis, assembly GCA_037957365.1. Lineage (NCBI taxonomy): Eukaryota > Viridiplantae > Streptophyta > Pinopsida > Cupressales > Taxaceae > Torreya > Torreya grandis. Next base: position 856,187 of record JARHVA010001449.1, read on the forward strand.
CCCTCAAGGTGTGAAAATCAAGTTGTATAACCTTTGGGAAGTAAATTACTATTGTAAAACCACATAAATAAATTGGTAAGGGTGAAATATACCTAAATATATCATTTAAAACTCAAAAAAATTCATAAAATTTTCAATATAATGCCAAACTCTTTCTCTCTCTCTCTTGGTCTCACACACAATCTTGCAAACCCGAGAGGCAATCTTGACAGGCTCAAAACTTCATGGAGGATATGCATGGTGGAAAATTGATATTTTGGGAGTTTATGTGGGTGGGGGGGGGGGTTATATTTTTATACTAATTATAATCCATATCATTATTTTTTTATCAAGGTCATACATGTTATGAACAATCATTAATAAAAAGGAATAGTCTAAACCACTATTTTTTTGCGTTGAAATTATAAGAGGATTTTCATGGGACATAAATATATTATACATAGTAAATTACCATTATTTACTTAATTTTTATGTGGTTGGTTTATAGATTGAGACATTAATATTTATGAATCATCGTTAAGATCATTGCCCCATTTAAAACCTCTATAAACCCTTCTAAGAGATCGATGGAGGAATAGGTCATTTGAATGACATAAAATGACCTTTAATGAACATATAATAACTTTAATAACATATAAACACCCAATATCACATTAAATAACCATTACTTGGCATGTGTGGGAGAATGTCATGAATTTTTGTCTTTAAATATTGCCTTTTAGAGCTAGTTTGTAGGGTTTTGAGGCCTGTAAGTTTTCATAGATTTTTTACAATGTTATTGAGCCAATATACATGTATTTTATCACTTAAAATTTCATTTTATAGGTATTAATTATTATATTAAAATTTTAAATTTGTTAACTAGGACTAAGAGAAGAAAGATGATCAGTCTTGCACAAAGAGTTGAATTGCATGTTCTTGGCAACATGATGAATGTTGAAACTCAATTATCATTCTCTCCTAAGATGTAAAGGATATGAAATTGGTATAAAATTGAATTTTATATGTCCAATAAACCTAATTAATAATTATAAATGTCAAATATGGGCTTGTAACTCTTTTTTTAGCCAATAATGGGTAGTTTTAAATAAGGTTGATGAGTCATCCTAGAAGGTGAAGGGTTACTCCATGCCACCTTGAAATAAATTTCATTAGATCAAGCATAAAAATTTTGATGATAAGATTAATAACTAATTATTTTTAATATTTTTTATTTTAACATACTTTCTTAAGAGATGACACTTATCATTGGTCTTTATACATCCCTCTCTCTCCTTCTCATTTTCTCTTATATATACAGCCTTGAATGGATTGTTATGGATCCTTTAGATAAGTATTAAAAAACCCTAGTTAACTAAAAACTTGTACTTTACCTTTTAATTTTGAATAAATTTGATTCTTACCTTCTTATATACTAAAACCCAGTGTACTTCAGTGATTGTTGATGAATGTTAGTAGTTCTTTCACTCTCTCTCATTTGTCCTCTCCCACCTCTTCATAAATGGATTGTCTTATTTCAAGTCACATGGTGTGTTTTAGTTATATTTTAATAGTTTTTAAGTTTATTTTATTCATTAGTGTTTTCCTTAGACCTCTTGATTCGCTCTCTCATTTAATAGATTATCTATGACCTCCATATTGAACTACTTATAATTTAAGGTCCTTATTGAGTAGTGTGATCAGATTCAATAATAATTCATTTTATTATTGAATTATATTCAATTAGAGGGTGTTAATTTGGTACATCACCTCCCTATATTAGTTTGCTTTTAGTTCTCTTACCCTTTTCCCTTACAAGTAATAGATCTAGTATTTATTCAAGGTGATATCATCAAGGGAGCTAGCCCTATCTAGAGATACACCTCACTGATTAGGCTACCCATAACCTAAAGGTCTCTCCATTATATCACTTAAGTGAGGAGGATTTAACAACCTTCTCAAGGGTGAAATTTTTGAAAATAATAGTTCTGGCATGCTCTCTAAGAGAAGAAACTTCATTTAGTGAAGAGTGATTGGTGTTTTCTTTAATACATCAACATTTAGAGGCATGAACACAAGCACAAATGGTGAACTTGAGCATAATAAACTTTTTATAATAGCTTGGGTATTCTTAAAATTAACTCATCTTTGTATTTTATCTTTCACATGAGGTTTCATGACTAAATTAGGAGTAGACTTATGTTTTACTCAAGCTAATGAACCATATCAGCATCATGTTAGTCCTTACCAATAGCCTAATGAGCTATTTCCATCCTATTTTAATCCATACCATCCTTAAAATGACCCTAATTACATTTTATATGACCCTACTTACCAATGTGATTCCTTGATATCAAGAGCTCTATCCTCCTTTTACTCATCAACCTTACCAAGCTTCTCAACCTTCATATCATCCCTATCCATATTTCCACCAAAATGAGTTAATGTATAAGGAGGAGTGTATAGCTATGAAAATCCAAGTTAAGAAAGACAAATATTCTTAGATACTCATGAATATTTTTAATAATGAAATGGTATTGAGAAAGGTATATGGAGGTGTAGAATTTGGCTAAGTTTTTCCTAATCATCTCATTCAAAATTTAAGGGACTCAGTATAATTTTAAATGAGTGGGAAACCATTTAAATGGTAAAAAATCATGTCCTAACCAATTAAAGGCTAGAAATATGAGATTTCAACAAATGTATCGAGGATAGATTAGTAAGATGGGAAGAGAAAGAATTAAAGTTTATTCAACCTTAACCACCCTATTCAATCCCAAATTAGTCATATTGTGTTCCTAACTTGATTAAAATTTCAACAATACATCAAAATGTGATTGATTCTATGAAGGCCTCAATCATTATTCCCCAATATCAACATGCTCTCCCTCATGAACCTTCTCCTATACTCATTCAAAATTAGAAATTTGATGAGCCTCCAAGGCAACTTGTAAGCTTCTCAAACCATTCAATCACCCTTGAAGTAAAACAAACCATCAAGATGAGGCTCTTAAGTCCAAGATCCCAATTTGGAAGCAAGTACTAGATTCATGTCAGAAGAAAGATGATCCATACCTAAATAAATAAATTGAGGCTAAAAGGTAAGTTATACCTATTCAATCACCATTCAATTCTCCTCAAAAGCCTCAGACCTTCTTATAATGTAAGTCCATCCAAGAGGGCATCCAAAACAAGAGAGAATTCCCTAGATTAAATCCAATTAATTAACCTATTCAAGCCCCATCCCTCCCTCCTCAAGAACCTAATACTTTCCCATCATAGGTCAGTTCAAGAGATCTTTCAAATGAATAAGGAAGTCTTTATGGAGAAATTTGAAGATGATCATATCATGGTTTGAGGTATTAGTTGATGAATGGAGAGAGAAATTGGATAATATCATTGACCATGAGATCCTAAAGCTTGTTTTTGAGGTTTAATAGTCCATTATTCAAGAAATACATTTTCTATTAGAGGCTAATGAAAGTCAAATTGTAACTATAAGTGAGAAAAATGAATGCTATGAAGAAGACTTTATAGGTGACCATGAAGAATAACTCATCATTGACACTCCTTAATGAATAAAATAGTAAACCAATATTTGAATATGAAGGGAAAGGTGGTATTCATCATGTGGTAAAAGAATTTAAGGGGGACAAAACTCTTGAACATGAGAAAATCCCAATTGAGATAATTAAAATAGTAGTCTATCTAGCTAGTCATCTCATTAAGACCATGGTTGATCAAGAATAATAGTTCTTAGAGCCTCTTGACAAATTGGAGCATCTATATGAAATTAAGGTACATTTGGATACTTTCAAAAATACATCAAGTAACATATAAGAGGTAATTTTTTTTATTATCTCATTTTATTGAAAGGGTTGGTATTCTTACTTGTTACATATAATACTTAGTTTAGTTAACAGTAGAGGGATCTCAAGGAAATGTTTACATAAAGAGTATCCATGAATAATTTGTATATGATATTGATGTATAAGATCTCCTAAGTAAATAAAATTATGACTTGAGTATACTTGAAATGGCCTCTAATAAGCATGAATTAATCACCTCTAATGATCACAAACTAATCACCTTTGAAGAGGAAATCCCAATTGTATCAATTATTGATGAGCATTAAATCGATCACTATAAAGTTCATTATCACATCACAAACAATAGAAAGGTGATGGGGATAAGTATTCAAGGTGACAATAATATGCATTATGACTTCTCAAATCAACATGAAGAGTTCCAAGATGATATGTGGCAATAGTATTTGAAGATTTGTAATGAATTTGAAAATCTTCAAGTAATGGTACCTCTTATTGGGTAGATTGAGTATACTTTTAGGGCTGGTCTCTTTCTTGGGAAATAATGTGGTAATCCTCAATAAGTCATTCAATATCAAACATACTAGTTCATGGAGACACAAGAAGCTAAAGATGATGTTTCCCCTATGAGTCAAGAGGTGGTAAGGTTTGAGGTGAGTGAAAACATCAAGAAGCATCATGATTAGTGTCTTAAGACACATAATGAATGTGTATTCCTTAGAAACATGTTTTTTGATGATAATTCACATAAGAGTATGCCTCACAAGTGGGAAAACAAGAATATTACTCCATCAAACATCATGTCTAAATGGTATCTTGCTTTAGATAATTGTAAATTTCATAGAAGAAGAGTTTGCATAAATTTTCCTTTTGATCTAGGAGGAAAATGTCTCAAGAGTATTTGTTAATAGTAGTTTATTGTCTTGTTTTCCCTAAGTGCTTTGTAGCATAGTGTTTTATCTTATTGTTTTTTTTTTGGTGTGTGTCTTGATTTGCTATGTTTTTCTTATTATATTATGTTAGTGAGGGTAGTCATTCATTTCAGTTGTTTCAAGGAATTTAGGGTCAAGTGTCAAGGGTAATTTAGGTCTGATTTTGAGTGAGAGATGACTCCATGCCCAATGGATGGACTAGAAACTGGTCTAAGGTGCATATTAGGCATGCAATCCTAAGAGGTCACCAAAGATGTTAGCCAATTTTGGATACCATAGCTAAGTCTAATAAAAAAATTATAGTTAGCTCATTTTAACTTTATTGATATCCATCTAAGGCCTTCAAATATTCATTTAAGATGGTTTCCCATTTGTGTTTAGGAAAGTTAAGGTAAATTTTTTCTAGATTATTTAAGCCTTATAGTGCCTTTTAATTACAAAAGTCATTAAGTTTAATATGAAGGGGGTATTTTTAGAGTTCTTAACATGTTTTAGAGGGTCCTTTTATGTCTTATAATTTTCATGATATATCCAAGGCTAATGAGTCATTTTGAACCTTCTCTATCCATCACTAACGTATGTAAAATTCTCAAAGACCATTTTACAACCCCAAAAGGTGTAAATAACATATAAAGGTACTTAAAAATTACTTGTGAGAAGGTTTATAACGTGAATTTGGCAAGCACATTTCATGATATGTCAATTTCAAATGAGAAGAGGTAGTTACAAGATGTCTTCAACACTAAAAAGAGGGCAGTCATTCATTTTTATGGATTTGGAAGGCTCGTATTCAAGTGTAAAATAATTAAAAATGTGTCTCTTCATCTCCCTAAAGTCAAATCTATATTTAGGAAGCTTTCACATGTCCAAATCATGCAAACAACACTTTTTTTCTTCCATCAAACTCTTGGTAAGATCACAATGGCTATTTTTAGATGCTTGGTATGGACAAGAGAGAAAAGATCATGTCAAAATATCTAGGCCAAATATGGGGGAACTAATTACCTTGAGTTCCCATGCATTAGTAAGGAGTTCCATTGCCTAGGCTTTATGAACAAACACTAAGAAGATAAGGTGGTCTAAAACCCTATAAAACCCCTACTATCTCAGTTTTCCTATTAAAATGGTAGTTTGAAGTAAATTGAAAACATGAAAGAAATAGTATAGGATATAAGGGTATAAATAATACCTATTTATTATTTTAAAAACCTCATTTGGCACATGTGAGATCAAATAAATATGAAATCTCCACTTTAAATCAAGTTGTAAACTAGGGACATTGGGGTTTTGATGTTTCAAGGGTCTAAGAACTTTAAGGTACATATTAAATGGACTAAAATAATATTTAAATCCAATATAATGCTCTATAGGTTCATTTAAGAGTTCTTCATGCTTACATGAACCACAAAACTTCATAACATGTTGAAACTTATAGTTTTTCACAAGCATTCAGGCCATAGATAATTAAGGTAGTAGGTAAAACCCTAGTTATATGAGGGTTTTTAATGCATAGAGTAGACATAAAAAAATGTGATCACAATGTTATTAACCTCATCTAGTTATAAAAACCAAATTCAATAAAATACCATGATTATACATGTTAAGAGTGACTATGCCAACATATAGGCAGACCACAATAATTGAGTATTATTTGAGGGCCCTATGATCATCTTGAAAGCTACTCATACTGGGTATAATGATGACACACTTAAAAAATTTATAATACACTATTATAATTCATTAAGGATACCAAATCATAAAAAAGGATCATTGGATCCAACCAAGACAATCAAGAAAACTAAATAGGGTTATATAAGTAGAGAGAGATGTTTGAGAGCATTTTAAGTGCTTTAGATAGATTTTTAACCTTACTGATACATTAGAGAGGTTAAGATTATGATGGAATAGAATATAATATTCCAAAAATGTTTTTTATGATCCAAGTAAGTAAGAATGTAGACCTATAGGTCTAAAAACATGAAGGTCCACATTCATAACTAAAACATAAGAATTTTGCAAAATGAGTGGTGCCTTAAAGCTCTTATGATAATCCTTGATTTTACCAAGTGTAAAATATGTCACAAAATATTTTATATACTTACCTATTGTAGTATATGATAGAAAATGGTCTCAGTAATTAGAATGTAATGAGAGGGCTAAAAACACAAATAAGCCTAATGAAAAAATTATTGTGTGTAAATCAACCTACATAAGAATGACCTAAAGAGATAAATATTATAATTAATGAGAGGTATGAATGTCATGAGGACATGAGTATTTTTTTGAGTAAATGGAGAGGTGATTTTAGGGCCAATATGACTAGAGAATGCATTACAATGGGCTCAAAATGACAAAAATAGACCTACAAGTCTACAAACCTGTAGGTCTCTATTTTAATGAAAATGCAATCAGACCTATATTGAATTATGAGGTATAAGGACCAAAGGTATGATGGAAGACATAAGAAAGAGTTTTTTAAATGTTTTTTGGATAGAATATAGGTAAATATGTAGTTGTAGAACCATTCTCATGCACTAATAAACTTTAGGCCAAAAAGGAACACCTATAGGCTTATTTAGGTAAGTCTTGTCACTTGAATGCACCCAATGAGAAGATGGGAATAACTTATCCTCATTAATGTGGCATAATGGAACCAACCCAATGTTTTGGGTATCCCTATTGGGGGGTGGATCTCTAGATTAGGGGCTAGCTCCCCTTGATGCATCATTTAAGCTCATGTTCCTACTACTAACAACTTAGGGAGGATAAAAAGGGTTAGAAAAATTGAAAATAAACATATTATAATATATTTGATGCACTAAAAATATTTTTCTCTACTCTTACCTTTGACATACACTTAAAACTATTGAAAAATAGCATATACACTTCATTCAACATAAATCTCCCCTCTCACATCAGTGTTTCAACATGGGGTCTTGTAGATGACATAGGGTAGGAAGAACCCAAAAATAAGAATTATAAGAAACTTTATTGAATATCCTACTCACTTACACCTACATTCTCTTCAGACACTTCTTGTTGACCTGCAATAAGGAAAACACAATACACTAGGTACTAATGGAATCAATATGTGAAGGTAAAGGGAATTACACTTGCACAAGACTAATACCAAGAATTTACACTTAATGAAATATTTTAGTCATGAAAAAAATTTATATTTATTTATTCAATGTAAAATTTTAGTAGGGATTCACCATACCAGGCAAAGAGATCCCATACAATAGCCAAAAGGCTAGAATTTATAGATGAAATGGGAAGGTAGAGAGAAGGGAAGTCCAAGAGTCAGTTGGACATGTGTCACTTGATTTAATTAGTTAAAAATTAATGATAGAGAGGTATGGGGTAAGATAATACATTCCAATAGTTACAAATATCATCTGTAATCATTCAGAACCTACAAATAGTTAAGAAAATCCTTTTCTAGGCATAGAAAATTGCCCCTTATGATTGGTCTTACAAAACTACCAAAAATATACACCTGATCAATTTTGATGATTAATATCAGTATGAGTGGTTACTATGAGGACCTAAAATTCATTGGGGAGGATCATGACCCTTCTTATCATCTTGGCCATGCGTGATCACACTTGGCAGTCTCAAAATAACTCTTTTCCTTCACCCCTTCACACTTGTCACATTCAAGATATTCAAACCGAAAATATGATAAATAAAGGAGGTTAAATTAAATTTTTAAGTATTTATAATACCATCAATTACAATAAATTGGCCTTAAAAGGCTCCCAAAATTAATATTTGCCATTTTTCTTAAGTCCCTACTAGCTAGCTCACTAGACTAGATGAAAGTGAAGGTCTATTTGGGACACTTAAATGCTATTTTATGAGATTAAGAGAATTTTTAAAGTTATCTAAAGTTTAAATATTCCTCCCAAATATTTTTTCATCCTATAACTCCTCTCGTAGCTTGCATACCATTCAAAACAAGCCTAGTTTTCATTGATCTATACAATTCCATACAAAAAAGTACATGTGTGAGATATTATGAAATTAATATACAAATTATATGTGTTTTCATGTCCATTCCATTTAATTTATATTCTAAAAATGCTTTATATCTCCAATTGGGTCCTTGTGAGGGTTTTACAAGGGTTTTGAGTGACCTAGACTCTTAACCTTTGTTTATAAAGTTTAGACATTTTAACCTTTAAAAAATTTCATTAAAATATCCTTAAGGACACTACCTAACATGTCAAATTGTATCAGGTATCCATGAAAATATTTGTGAGAGATATGAGTGGTTGAACTTCACCTTTGAGTGGCTTCCATGCTTCCTACAAGTGTTTCAATGTGTTCGGAGTTGGGTGTGGCCCCCTGTGGAGTTTCCAAGCCAATAATAAGATTCCTCACATATAATAATAACATATAAACATGTTCCAATACTTTTTATAGTACAAAAATACCAAAAAATGGAAATTACCCCTATTTTGGGATAAGGACTATGCCATGTACATAGGCTTGTTAGCACTTTGTGCTCTAAAAGGTGACAATCCTCACCATAAATGCCTTTCAATAGCATGAAAACATAAAATTTACCCCTGAAAACATCACACAAAGCATTAAAATACCTAGAGTGGGCTAGAAATTGAAGTGATAGCTTATTTGGGGTTGTGTTTGTACATTTTCTCATTAGGTCTGCTTGTAGACCTCTTTGTGTAGACCATATCCTTGGTATCCCAAACTTATATATTGGTTTTTTATGTCCCTCTATATATCCCCAAACTATAAAAACTTTATTGACTGCTCATATTGATCACAAGCCCTCCATTCTTCACTTTTCCCTAAAACTACCATGTTCTTGCATGCAAAGAGTGACCTACCTTTGAGACAAAATAGAGGCATATTTACCTATTTGGATGAGAAATATGAAATATTTGTGAGCTTAAAAAATTCATGATGGTCCTTTTTATCTAATTTTTTATCATATTCCATGTCTAAGTGGTTAAACCAGCTCAACTTTGTCAAAAAGGGGTAAAAACCCTTATTTTTACATGTTTTCACACAAACCTCCTTGTTACTCCTCTTTCCAACCCTCCTTAATTCATATAATATTTTTATACATATTCCTAATCCTTATTACATGATTTCAGGGCTTAAGGACCCAATTAAAACCTTGTTTTCAATTAGAATCTCATGTTTGCCTCTTGAAATAATGTTCTCCCTTACCCTGTCTATATGGATTGAGTAATTTGGCCTATGGGAAAAGGATTTTAGATGGATTAAGAATGATTTGGTAGTTTCAATACACTTTTTTTATGATAAAAACCTAGGTCACAATTCATGGATCCCTTCATCCCCCTCTAGGGAGTCACTACTTGGTACCTTGCCTTCACCAACTAGTGTTTTGTTAGGATTGAGACAATAAATATGGGCCTTCTTTTTATAGATGTTCCTCCTTTTGGTAAAATAATTTTTTTAGGGTTATCATAGATTTTATAACCCATATATATTCCAATTATATTTCACCATCTTCAAATATGCCTTAGGCTTTCTAGGCTTGCCAATTCCCCATTGTTCTCTTTGATTGAGACAGTCATTCCTTACTTTGGTTGTAGGTTGCTAGGGTGAGTTACTTATTCATAAGTACATGAAAACATTTTTATATCTCTTTCATAATTACATGTTAATTTCACCCATTTTAGTACTTCAATTGGCCTCAAAAGACCTTTTTTCTTTTAACTGACACTAATTTCCATATTATGACTATGTCTACCCATTTTGCTTGGCTATAGGTTGTCAAGGTGGGTTTGATTAATATCTAGCCCTCATGATGGGTATACAAACTTTATTATGTTATTATAATCATACTATGTTAATTAATTCACTATAATACTTCAAATGATCATGAAAATAACCTACTGTTGACTATGATCAAACCCTTAGTTGTAGGTACATAACCCAGGCTTACTGTAGGTTGTATTAGATATTTTTGAATCATGTTTAAGATATTTTGAGGCTTTAAAACATTTAATGTAGTTTTTTTAGGCCTAATTATAGGACATAATTCCATTATGGATTCCTAAACATCATCTTTTATTAGCAAACCCTCAAATACTACCTTCACTGCCTACCCTGCTTAGTGTACGGATAAGGGATAGGCCTAATAGGTCCTTTGACATAGTCATTGCCTCTTTGATGAATGAGTGATCAGTTTTGATTTTTAATTTTCTTTGAATTTTTACCTCTTTCAATAATATTCAGAAGACTTCCTCCTATGGTGTAAACATAAAACCTTCCTTGGAAATCCTGTAGATATTTTTGCCTATTTTTAGTGTCTTCTTAGAAACTTTTAGGGGTTCACAATCCACTTTCAAATTTTTATTTTCTCCTTGAAACTTTTTGGAGTAATGTTTAGGTATAGTTACAACACCCCCAACTAATATTAAGACTCAAATACTCTTACAAGTCCATTTTTAAGAGTCTACAAAAACCCTATAGGCCTTTATTTAATCATTTTAGGGCAAGCAAGCCTAATCACCTTTCAATACTCAAAATGTTGTTCAAACACCTCCATTTGAAAAAAAATCTCCTTAATAGGTATATTTTTTATTCTCCATATCAATGGACTTTAAAGTGTATTTATCATGCACAAGAATCATCTCAAGAAGAGCCAATTGTGGCCTCAGCTATGGATGGCATTCCCTTTACATAGGCAGACTAACATCACTCCTCAAACATGCTAATTATAGCATATAAATTACCTTTTATAACACTCACATGAGTTAAAGAGGTCTCCCAAGATCTAAATACCATGTAATAACCTTCACATCTTGTTGATGATGTTAGCATACTCTTGTAGGTGGAGATTTGTGACTATGATATGCAAGGAGATCATGAAGAAGTAAGAAAATGCAAGGAAAAAACTATCCAAGAACCACTAAATAATATGTCAACTCTTATATTCATGAAAAATTTATGGATCATCCCCCAAAAATATCAAAACACTACTCACAATGTGAAGGCAACGTTTCCAAATTAGGTGAAGTGATTGTTAGTGTAAATTGAAGCATTTTACAAGCCTAGAAGAGGCTTTCCCAAACTAATGAACTATTAAAGAAAAAAAGGAGCATGAAAATATCTTTAATATCAATTGGAGACACCTAAAACACTCACACACATCAATCCAAAGCAAGAAATGTTGAAACAAATTCAAAAAGAGGCCCCTTTTTCATTGAATAGGCATAAAAAGCTGCCTAGAGTCTTAACGATCATTCATAAAAGAGAAAGTACAAAAAAAAACTCATTTATATATAAATGAAGGAGAATATAATCAATATTTACCCCTAGAAGGACTCTCTCTATCTCCAATTTTGTAGCCCATAGTGAGCACTTGAAGTTGACCATTATTTGTTTTCCAAGACAAAATGAAGGAAAATGAGTTGCAAAAACAATTTTTTGATGAAATTATTGTACACGAAGCATGAAAATGGATGAGGGAAGGTGAAAATTCATCCCACCACTTTTTTATCTAGATATCAAATTATGGAGGCTATATAAGTGCCTAAAATCCCTTAAAAACAAGGAGAAACTACCATCGACTAAACATAACTACTTCTTGGCTGACATCTGATCATCTCTGACCTAGTTTTTACCTCTCCCATATTGAAAATTATCTTCGTGACACATTTATCCTTTTGTAATTTTGTAAAAGTTCATTAATGGTCTATAAAATGGCCAAAAGATCCTTTTTTGCACATGGAACATAACTAATGACTAATTCATGACTTGTAAACCATATGAAGCATGTTAAAGACCATGCTAGGACAAATTGATAGAAAATATACCTTTGACCAACTTTGGCCAAGGTTTAACCATGTTTTATTTTAGTTGGCTAGGCCATTTCAAGTAGGGTGAGATTAGATCAAGATTAGGACAAGGTTAATTAAGATAATAGACCAACATTGGCACCTCATAGGACCTATAGAACTTTCTCAAAAAGTTTTAAATATTAGGGGTTGACCTCATTTGACTAGAAGTTAAATTTGGTTAATAATTTGATAATTCATAGGGGTAACATGCTTGCCTATGTTAAGGACTAGTATCCTTATCCTATCTATTAGGTAAGGGAGTCAGCATAACACCTAGAAACAATAGGATGAAGCCAAAAACATAGTGATTCTACCTCAACACAAACAAAGGAAAATAAAACAAACACAAAGACTAAACATAACAAAAAACAAGGAGACACTTTTGTTACTAAGCAATTAGGAAAAAAAACATAGCATAAGGGAAAAAAAACATAGCATAAGGGAAACAAAATATGTACTTTGATGTTGATTATACATCCATTCTTTGGTTAAAAGGTAAGTATCTTAGGTATCCCTCCTCACTATATGAGTGAGGATGCCAAGATTACTTCTTCTTGGATGGAATAATAGATTACTCTTACCTTATTTTTGTCCCTTGTCCTTGTACATCATCTAATGGAGTCATCTCCCATAGGTCTCTAAAATAGATAAGGTCCTCTTGAACCTTGAAGCAAGCCTCATACTGTTGTCCTCCTAGCTCTTCATGACAAATTGGCATACTTAGACATGGGACAATTTGTTGTGACTCAATCTCATTTTGAAGGATCCCATCATCCTCCTCAATGTTCATAATGTCTTCAAAATCTTCAAAGAAAATTATATCATGACCATGTGGGAGTGTTTCTTTTTTTCATTTTCTTCTTGTAAGTTGGTGGAGGCAACTTCATGAATGGATGTAGAAACAAACTCTAGATCACCTTCAAATGGTCCAAGATCATCATATATGGCTCCATCATGAGCTGGACTTTCTTGTAGGAAATGTTATTCAACATGTGATTTATCTCCTTAATCTTGATCTTTTTAAACTTGGAGATCATCCCTTTCACCCTCTTCATATTCTTGAAACATTTGTTATTAGATTTGCCACATGCATTCCTTTTTAGACACAACCTCTTACTTTTCATGTCTTAGGGTGAGTTCCAAAAGACTTATAGGATCTTTGTAGCATTTATCTTCATTGAATATGTCATCAAAAATATACCATAAGTCTTCCTTATCTAACTAGTTTGAGTCATGAAATGGAAAAAGAAGAGAGACTTCTCCCTCTTCTTCTATGGGATTCAAAAGGAGCTCTTCTACCAACTCTCCCTCAACTTTTCCTTCATAATTGCAAGAAAATTTATCCTCATTATCATTCAACACATTATCTTCCTTTATCCAATCTAAATTTGAATTTCATCCTCCCTCTTGGTGGTGTCAACATCAGGATTCTCAAAAATAGGGATTTTGGCCAAAGGGCATTCCCAAGTAGCAAGACAATTATCCACAATAAGAAGGCAACCTTGATCAATTTGAGTTGGTATAAAGATGGATTCAATGTTTTCTTGAGGAGGGGTGGGATGGATTTGAGTGATTTAAATATTTTATCTCCTACCAACTTCTTCATTTTAACATGACTTATTATTTTCCACATGAACTGCCATCACATCTTTCCATCTATGGAAGGTGGGTTCAAAGATAGCTTCATGGGATTGAGAGGCTGATGAAGGAGTGAAAGATATGTCTAAGAAAATTGGAGTTTCTTTAGGTTTGGTATCTTTATTGGAAATTTAAGGAGAAGGCTTAGATATTTTATCTTCCATTGCCATGATGGACTACCTCAAGGCTTAATTAGCCAATTCCCACTCCCTTTCAAGATGAGCTTAAAAGTTCAATCTCTCCCTCTCAAAACCCTCTCCCAACAAATGAACCTGGTTAACCATGATGTTCTCATCCCTTGAGATTATTTCTTGGATGTATTTATAAGAAGGTAAACTTGGGGAAGTACATGAGGGGTTATGGGTATTAGGAAACATGGTTGGACTAAATTTTTGAAGAGGCAAGGATGACACACTTAAAGTTGAATGTGGGGATTTTTGAGGTTGACAAGGTGTGATTTGTTCATAAACTCTCAATATTTCATGTAGATTAAATATCAAACCACACACATAAATAATTTCATAGGTAAGTTTGGGCCAATTATCCCCCTCTATGGGTATCCACTCCTTTTTGATTTATTCCAAGGCATTGCTCACACTCTCAATATAAACACTAGGTATGATTTCACCACAACCATATCTAGTGTCAAGGTCCAACATGTATTACTGGTAACCAAGGAGAGTTATTTTGAAATTAGTATTGGAGGGTCTTGGATAGATTATAAACTTGATATGTATGACCATTGATATCATATTCTTGATGAGGATCATGATAGGGTTGGACAATAACTTGTTCATAATCAAGAGGAAAAGGCAAAGCTGGACATAGGTCCTCAACTTATGTTAAAACAAGATAAAACTCGCAAGTCTCCATGAATCACTTCACAAAATAGTATGGAATAATAAAACAACTTCAGTTGGTATACTTTGGCTGCTCAACCAATAGATATGTATGTGGAGTCACCATTGATGTCTATTAGAATTACCCCTAAATGTTGATGTATTAAAGAGAACACCAAAACTTCTCAAAGAATGGATTCAACAGTACCACTAGGCATGCCAAAAACTATTGTCACTTGAATTCACCCAATTAGGAGATGGGAATAACTTATCCTCATTCAACTGGCACAATGGAACCACCCCAAGGCTATGGGTATCCCTATTGGGGGGTGGATCTCTAGATTAGGGGCTAGCTCCCCTTGATGCATAATTTAAGCTCATGTTCCTACTACTAACAACTTAGGTGGGATAAAAAGGGTTATAACAACTAAAAATAAACCTATTATACTAGAGGTGATGTACTAAAAATATTTTTGTCTACTCTTACCTTTAACATACACTTGAAACTAATGATAAATACGACATACACTTCATTCAACATCAATCTCCCCTATCACATTAGTGCTTCAACATGGGGTATTTTAGATGAAATATGGTAGGAGGAACCAAATAATAGGAATTATAAGACACTCTATTGATTAACCTACTCACTTACACCTGCATTCTCTTCAAACACTTCTCGTTGACCTACAAGAAGGAAAACATAATACACTAGGTACCAATAAAATCAACATTTGAAGGTAAAGGAAATTACACTTGCACAAGACTAATACCAAGCATGTACACTTAGTGAAATATTTTAATGAGGTAAGAAAATTGTATTTTTTTCTTCAAGGTAAAATTTTTGTAGGGCTTCACCATACCAGGCAGAGAGATCCCATACAATAGCCAAAAGTCCAAAATTTATAGAAGAAATGGGAAGGTAGAGAGAAGGGAAGTCCAAGAGTCACTTGAACATGTGTCACTTGATAAAATCAGTTAAAAATTCATGAAAGAGATAGATGGTGTGATCTAATCCATGTCAATAGTTACAAATATCATCTATAATCATTCAAGACCTATAAATAGTCAAAAAACTCCTTTTGTATACATAGAAAACTGCCCCTTATGATTGGTCTTACAAAATTTCCCAAACTCTACACCTTATCAATTTTGATGATGAATCTGAGTAGGAATGGCTACTAAGAGTCCCTAACATGCATTTGGGTGGCTTGTGACCCTTCTTATCATCCTGTCCATGCATGATCACGCTTGGTAGTCTCAAAATAGCTCTTTTCCTTCATGGTTTCACACTTTTAACTTTAAATCTATTAAAACCTACAATATGATCCATAAAATATGTGAAATTAAAATTTTAAGGAGTTATCATACCATCAATTACAATAAATTTTCTTTAAAAGGAACCTAAAGTGAAGATTTTCCATTTTTCTTAAGTCCCTACTAGTTGGCTCACTAGATTGGCTGAAAGTGAAGGTCTGTCTGGGACACAAATTTTTTTTCATGATATTATGTGAATTTTTATAGTTATATAAAGTTTAAATCTTCCTTCCAAAGTTTTTTTCATTTTATAACTCCTCCTGTAGCTTGCACACCATTCAAAATGGTAAAACAAATCTTAGTTTTCCATTGATCTATATAGTTCCATATAAAAATTACATATGTGAGATATTATAAGATTCTTATGCAAGTTTCAAGTAGTTTCATGGCAATCCCCTTTCATTTATATGCTCAAAATTATTTATCTTTCCAATTGGGTCCTTATGAGGGTTTTACAATGGTTTTGAGTGACCTAGAATCTTAACCTTTGTTCATAAAGGTTAGACATTTCAAACTTTTAAAAATACCAATACTATATCCTTAAGGACCCTCCCTAACATTTATAATTGGATCAAGGTTACATGAAAATATTTGTGAGAGATATGAGTGGTTAAACTTGACCTTTGAGTGGCTTCCATACTTCTTGTAAGTGTTTCAGTGTGTTTGGAGTTGGGTGTGGCCCCATATGGATTTTATAAGCCAATAAAAAGCTTCCTCACATATAATAATGACCTATAAACATGTTACAATCCTTTTTATAGTTAAAAAAGACCCTAAAATTGAAATAACCCTTGTTTTAAAATAAGGACTATGCCATCTCAATAGGCTTATTAGCACTTTGTGGACCAAATGGTGATAATCCTAACCATAAATTCATTAAAATAGAATTAAAACATCACATTTACCCCTGAAAACATCACAAAAAACATTAATTACTTGGGTAAGTTTATAAATTGAAGTGACAACTTATTTGGGGTTGGGTTTGCACATTTTCTCATTAGGTCTGCCTGCAGACCTCCTTGTGTAGACCATATCCTTGGTATCCCAAACTTATATATTTGTTTTTGTGTCTCTCTATATGTCCCCCAACTATAAAAACTTAATTTTTTGGTTAAATTTATCACAAGCCCTCCATTCTTCACTTTTCCCCAAAACTACCATTTTCCTGCATGCAAAGAGTGACCTGCCTTTGAGACAAAATAGAGGCATATTTCCCTATTTGGATGAGAAATATGAACTTTTTGTGAGCTTAAAAAATTCATTATGGTAATTTTTACTGAATGTTTCATCGCATTCCATGTCTAAGTGGTCAAACCAGCTCAACTTTGCCAAAAAGGGGTCAAAACCCCTATTTTTGCATGTTTTCACACAAACCTCCTTGTTACTCCTCTTTCCAACCCTACTTGATGTATATAATTTTTTAAACATATTACCCATAATAATTCCATGTTTTTTGGGCTCAATGACCAAATCAAAACGTTGTTTGCAACTAGAATCTCACATTTGTCTCTTGAAACAAGGTTCTCCCTTACCATGTCTATATAAATTGAGTCATTTGGCGTATGGGAAAAGGATTTTAGATGGATTAATAATTATTTTATAGTATCAATACAATTTTTTTATGCTAAAAAACTATGTAAAAATTCATGTATCCCTTCATACCCCTCTAAGGAGTCACTACTTGGTACCTTGCCTTCACCAACTAATGTTTTGTCAGGACAAAGACAACAAACATGGGTCTTCTTTTTGTAGATGTTTTTCATTTGGGGAAAATAATTTTTTTTATGGTTCTCATATATTTCATAAAACCTCTCTATTCTAATTATATTTCACCATCTTTAAACATTCCTTAGGCTTTTTAGGCCTGTTAGTTCCCCATTGTTCTCTTTGACTGAGACAACCATTCCTTACTCTGGTTGTAGGTTACTAGGGTGAGTTCCTTATTAATAAGTAAATTAAAACACTTTTTTATATCCATTTAATAATTAAATATTCATTTCACCCATTTTAGTACTTTAACTAGCCTCAAAAGGCCTTTTTACTTTTGACTGTCACCAATTTCCATACTATGACTATGTCTGCCCATTTTACTTGGTTGTAGTTTGTCAAGGTGGGTTTTGATGAGTATCTAGCCCTCATAATGGGGATACAACCTTTATTATGTTATTTTAATAATAATATGTTAATTAATTTAATTTAATACTTTAAATGATCATGAAAACACCCTGCTCTTAAATGTGATCAAACCCCTAGCTGTAGGTGCATAACCCAGGCCTGTTATAGGTTGTATTAGAGATTTTTGAATCATGTTTAGGATATTATGAGGATTTAAAAGATTTAATTTAGTTTTTTGAGGCATCAATCTAGGACCTAGTGCTAATATGTATTCCTAAACATCATCTTTTGTTAGAAAACCCTCAAATACTACCTTCACTGCCTACCTTGCTCAGTGTATGGACAAGGGATATGCCTAATAGGTCCTTTGACATAGTCATTGCCTCTTCCATGAATGAGTGCTAAGTTTTTATTTTTAAGTTACTTTTAATTTTTCCATCTTGTAATAATAGGCCTATTACTTCCTCCTATGGTGTAAACATCAAACCTTCCTTGGAAATCTTGTAGATGTTTTTGCCTATTTTCAGTGTCTTCTTGGCAACTTTTAGGGGTTCACAATCCACTTTCCACTTCATATTTTCTCTTTAAAAATTTTGTGAGTAATTTATTGGTATATTTAAAACACCCCAACCCAATATTAGGACTCAAATAATCTTACAAGTCCATTTTTAAGAGTCCACAAAAACCCTATAGGTCTCTGTTTGATCATTTTAGGGTAAGCAGGCTTGATTACCTTTCAATACTAAATTTTTTGTTAAAACATCTTCCATTTAAAAAATAAACTCCTTAATAGGTATGATTTTTATTATCCATATAAATGGAATTCAAATTAGATTGATCATGCATAATAATCATCTCCAGAAGAGCCATTTGTGGCCTTAGATGTGGATGGCATTCCCTTTACACAAGCAGACTAACATCACTCCTTAAACATGATAGTTATATCATATAAATGCCATTTTATAACACTTAAATGAACTCAAGAGGTCTCCCAATCTTGAAAAACCATGTCATAATCTTCACATCTCATTGATGATGTTAGCATACTCTCGTAGGTGGAGATTTGTGACTGTGTTATGCAAGGAGGTCATGAAGAAGTAAGAAAATGCAAGGAAAAAACTATCCAAGCACCAAAAAATAGGAAATAAACTCTTATATTCATGAAAAATGTATTAATCATCCCAAAAACATATCAAAACATAACTCCCAATTTGAATGCAATGTTTCCAAAGTAGGTGAAGTGATTGTTAGTGCAAATTCAAAGCATTTTGCAAGACTAGAAGATGCTTTCCCAAACTAATGAACTCTTAAAGAAAGGATCATGAAAATATATTTAAAATAAATTGGATACACTTAAAACACTTACACATATCAATCAAAAGCAATAAAATTTGAAACATATTAAAAAAGAGACCCCTTCTTCATTGAATAGGCATAAAAAGCTACCTAGAGTGTTAACAATCATTCATAAAGGAAGAGGCACAAAAACACAACTTATTATTATGGAAATTAAGTAGACTCATATCACTATCTACCCCTAAATCACTCCCTCCAACTCCAACTATGTGGCCCATAGTGAGCACTTGAAGTTGACCATTGTTTGATTACCAAGACAAAATGAAGCAAAATGAGTTAAAAAAGCAATTTTTTGATGGAATTCTTGTAAAACAATCATATAAATGGGTGAGGGGAGATGAAAAGGCATACCACCACGTTTTTATCTAGATATCACATTATGGAGGCCATAAAAGTGCCCAAAAGCCCCTAAGAACAAGGAGAAACTCCCATCCATTGAACATAACTACTTCTTGGCTAACATTTGACCATCTCTGACATTTTTATGACCTCTCCCACGTTGAAATTGATCCTGGTGACACATTTGTCCTTTTGGAAGTCTATACAAGTTCATTAATGGTCTAAAAAATGGCCAAAAGACCCCATTTTTGCACATGGAACATAACTAATGACCAATTCATGACTTTTGGACCACATGAAGCATGTTAAAGACCATGTTAAGACAAATTTATAGAAAAAATAACTTTTACCAACTTTGACCAAGGGTTGACTAGGTTTGACTTTAGTTGACTAGTCCATTTCAAGTAGGGTGAGATTAGACCAAGACTAAGACAAGGAAAATCAAGATAATAGACCAACAATGGCACCCCATAGGACCTATAGAGTTTTCAACAAAAGTTTTAAATATTAGGGTTTGACCTCATTTGACTAGAAGTCAAATTTGGTCAATAGTAAGCTAATAGGAATATGCATTTTGAGAGGAGTTTGAGGCTTATGAAAGGTGAGGATAATTTTGGGTTATGATATAAGGTTTTTTTCTCTATAATGAAAAAAAAACAATCACCAAATGCATTTTGAGTGTTGATTACTCAAGAAACCTAAAATGCAGACATATAGGCCTAGTAGATAGTTTCAAGTCTACCTTCAAAAGTGTGAAGACAATATGCACTTTTGAATTTATAATTTGTTTCAAATGATAAATAAAGGCATGAAGAGTCATATAAAGGGTTTTAAAAATGATTGGATCCTTAGAATGATGAATATAAACCTAAAACAAAGAGATTAGGGTCATACTGACCTAATTGCCTATAAATCTTCAAGGTGGGAGAATCAAGTTGTATAACCTTTGGGAGGTAAATTACTATTTTAAGAACAGATAAAGACCTTTTATATAGTGTCATAAACCTAAAAATATCATTTAAAACTCAAATAAATCATAATTTTTTTATTTTAATTCCAAACTCTCTCTTTCTTAGTCTCATAAATAATCTTGCAAATCTAAAAGGCAATCTTGAGAGGCTTAGAACTTCATAGAGGATACACATGGTGTAAAATGGATATTGGAAGAGTTATGGGGGATATAATAATTCTAATCCATGTAATTATCTATTTTATAGGTTATACATTCTATGAATAATCACTAAGAAAAAGGGGTAATCGAAACCACTATTTTACCTTAAGTGGAGATCAAGAAGGACTAAACTTTTACATTTAACTTACATGGGGCCTAAAGATATTATCCATAAGAAGGGACCCATGTTAAATATAAATTTGTGAGATTTTTTTAGGGATTGAGGCTCTCATCTTGATGAATCATCATTAAGATGATTGGCCTATTTAAACCCTTTTTAAACCCTTCTAGGAGCTTGATAGAGGTATAGGTTATTATACTGACATAAAATTCCATTTATTGTGTCTATAAACACTTATATGACCTATATGTGTGTATAATATCACCTAAAAGAACCATCACTTTTCATATCTAGGAGAAATGTATGGAATTTTTTCCTAAAATACTGCCTCTTAGAGCTAGTTTGTAGGGTTTTGAGGTCTATATGTTTTCTTAACCATTTGTACACTATTATTGAACCAAGATATAGGTATTTTGGCACTTAAAAATTAATTTTATATATCTTCATGATGATAGTAATATTTTCAAGTGGATAACTAAGATTGAGAGAAGAAATATAATCAGTCTTACACTAAGAGAATTGAATTCTAGGTTCTTAGCAACATGAACAATGTTTAAACACAATTATCATTCTCTCCTAAGATTTAAATGACATGTAATTAAACTAGAATTATGTTGGATAAATCCAATAAACCTTATCAATAATTCCAAATTTTGAATATGAGCTTATAACTCCATTCAGACCAAGAATGGGCAATTTCAAACAAGGTTAATGAATCATTATAGAAGGTGAAGGGTTACTCGATGCCACATTAAGAGAAATATCATTAGATCAAGAATACACATTTTTATGAGAAGCTTCATAACTACCTATTTTTAGGCATATTTATTTTAACCTATTTTCTCAAGAGATGACACTTGTCATTGATATTCCTAAGCATTTATGTATATCTCTCCTTCTCACTTTATCTTATATATGTAGCCTTAAATGGATTGTTATGGATCCTTTGTCTAAGTATAGTAAATCCATGCTTAAATAAACACTTGTAATATTCCTTGTAAATTTGAATAAATTTGATTATTACCTTATCATATTCTTTTAACTATTGTGTTTGTGTTCTTATTGATGATTTCTAGTAGTAGTGCTTTCACTCTCTCTCATTTTCCCTCTCCTACCTCTTTGCAAATGGATTGGTTTTTTTCAGGTCACATGGTGAGTTTGAGGTCATTTTTCATAGTTTGGAAGTTTATTTTAGTCATTAGTGTCTTCCTTAGCCATCTTGATTATCCCTCTAATTAAATACATTGTCTATGACCACCATGTTGAAATACTCATGCTTGAAGGTCATTTTTGAGTAGTGCGATTAGATTCATGACTAATTCATGTTATTAGTACATGATACTAAAGTATAGGGTGTTAGTTTGGTTCATCACCTTACTAGATTAATTTACTTTTACTTTTATTACCCTTTTCCATTTCAAATAATAGATATAGAAGTAGTTCAAGGTGATATTATCAAGGGAGATATCCCTATTTAGAGATTCACCTCACTATTTAGGCCACCCATTGCCTAAAAGTTTCTCCATGACATAACTTAAGTGATGAGGATTGAAAAACATACTCAAGGGTGAATTTTTTTTGATAACAATGTCACTATGGTTTATATGGAAATAGGAGAGAATAGGGAAGCTTTATTCACTTGAGTGCTTTATTGAATGCCTTTTGTATGTTTCTTGGTGAGTAGGTAAGAATTTCATAGGTGAGTAATGAATGAGGATTGATATTGTATTTATATCAGTCCATTTAGAGAAATAACTTGCATTAAATCACATAGGTTGACCATTAGGATATATTTCATTTGAAAATTAGATGACTTTAGTAAAATAGACACTTGTGTCATGGTAGGACAATAGTGTTAATTTAGGTGTCTATCCAAATAATTGGTGTCCAAGGAGTAGAAAATTAAGTATAAACTCAAAACTTGTAGAGGTGTAAGATAATTAGGTTTTAGTAATTTTGGGAAAGATAAAAGGCATGGATCATCAAAATAATACTAGTCAAACTAAGAGATAAGACAAGCAGAACAAGATATAACATATATGGGAATTTTAAAAGTGGGAAAGGTATATAATTAAGAGGAAAAACCAAGGTCTAAGTTTTATAGGTGTACAAGTTTGAGGTGATATATGATCTATAAAATAGTGTGTACACCCTAATATTAGATTTTATAGTCTAGCATCTCACACAAATATGTAAAGATCTTTTTGACCATAGTCTAATGTTCATTTCCAATATTTGACATAAATATACTCAATACTCTTACTACATGAATAATTTTAGGTCTAGTACATGCCATTTCATACATAAAACTAAAATGTATACTAGTATATAGGATTAGAGACATATCATTAATTTATTTTTATGTTTTAGGATAACATTTACTAGATAAATTTTTACCAACATGAAAGGGAGTAATAATAGGCTTAATTTCCTACACATTAAACCTTTGAAGTATCATTTCAATGTAATTAATTTTATTTAATGACAATTTATCCCTTTTAATTTCCATGCCTGGAATATATTTTGTGGCACCAAGATCCTTCATATACAATTGAGGTGATAATTGAGACTCAACTTGGTTGATCAATTCCTTATTAGTAATAATTAATATCATGTCATCCACATACATTACTATGATAATAAAACTTTCACCCTTATATATATACATATATATATACATATATATATATATATATATATATATATATATTAGTTTTGTTTCTTTTAATCCCAAGTCCCAACACATACCTATTGAATTTATAGTTCCACATTCTTGGTGATAACTTCAAACTATACATATAATTTTTAAAACTTCACACCATATACTCCTTTCCCTTTATCTTAAATCTTTATAGTTACATCGTATATATATTCTCCTCAATATCATCATGTATAAAAGTTGTATTTACATCCATTTGTTCTATTTTTAGATATAAATCAATAATAATAACTAGAATAAATCTAATTAAATGTGATTTATAAATAGGAGAAAAAATATCACCAAAATTAATTCCCACTACCTAAAATAATCCATTTTATACTAGATAAACCTTATACTTATCCATTATCCTATATCCATTGTACTTATTCCTAAATACCCATTAACATCCAACAAGTTTTCTTCCAGGATGCAATTCCACCATGTCATGTGTATAATGTTTATACAAGGGATCTTTTTCTTCTTCCATAGCCTACTTCGAAGACTTTTTTTATACCGAGGAAAAAATTCACCCTTTATATTATTGGGGTATTTATAAGTAACATAAATCAGGAGGACTATACCTATCACATGCCCTTCTCACCCAATTTAATTTACTCAAGATTGGATTTTCTAGTTTTACATATTTTGGTTCCTCCTAATTTTCATCTAAACATTATTTTTACACCTCCCACTCTATTTCATCTTTTGTAATTGGTAAAAATTCAAATGCTTCTTATCCCTATTATTCAAGCTAAATATTTTAGGTTCATCCTTTGGTTGTCCTTGTTTTGGAAACCCTTTTACATTTTTGAAGATAACATTGCTACTATAAATAGTCTTCCTCATTTTAATTTTCCATAGCTTATATTCATTCACACCAATAACACACCCAATAAAGATGCACTTTATTGATTTCATGTCCAATTTAGTCCTTTCTTAATTCAGAGTATACATATAAGAATCACAACCAAAAAATATACTATGTTTCAGAGATGATTTCTTACCAGTCCATACTTCCTATGGAGTTTTATTGACTAGGGGTAATCTAGGTGATATATTGATTAAATAACAAGTAGTTATGACTAATTCTACCTAAAAATTTATTTCCAATCCTATACCACTAAGCATGCTTCTCACCTTATCCATCAAAGTCCTATTCATTATTTCTACAAATCCATCCTATTATGGTGTATAAGGAATGGTATTTTTCATTTTTATTCTAAATTCATTACAAAACTAATCAAAATAATTTAAGTAGTATTATTTGTTGTGATTAACACATCCCATTTTTTATAATCTTATGTTTGGATTCCATAAAAATATAAATTAACCTACAATAAAATCATATCCAAATAGACTGAATCACAAATTTTGTAATTTATGAATTAATTTAAAAATTTTGGATTATATTTGAATCATTAATTTATTAAAAGTTTGATTTACATTTTATTTTGACTTATTTAACTAACCAAACTAACCATTCAATTTTCATGTTCATTAGGTTTTATAGGCCAAAATCAATGAATAGGTTTCACTTTCTTATCAAAACTCTAAGGAAAATAGAAGTGCATTATACTTAAAAAATATTTTTGACATGTTACCTAAGTGACATCATGCCTCAATGTATCACTATTCCTCAACAAAAAACTCAATTTCAAAGTTCTATGACTAGATGGCAACTTGAGATTTGGCCAAGAATATTCATCTCACCACATCATAGCTATCAATCTAAAATATTGAGTCACAAAAATGGTTACCACCTGAATGAGTGATATTTCTCCATGTGTCTCAATCCTTTTTTATCATAATCTTTGGATCAAGAATCTAAGTTACAAAGACAACATACTGAGTGATTGTGTGGGATCACTCCACATATCATCATCTCATTGAATAGAGGTAAATGGATAAAATGACATATCTTTAAGTATAGACCAATAAATGTAATGAAAGGCTAACACATGTCATCCTTGGCATAATAAACTACCACATGCCATTTAATGATTGTTTCACATGTCACTTTGATGATAGTCATATGTCATGTGTCATGCCATGTGACATCACCTTATTACTTCCTACACTAACATGCCCCAAATAAATAACAACATTTATAAATCAAGTGATAAAGTTAAAATGTTCCATGCATCTTACAATGAAATAATCATCTACAAAGTCATGATTTAGTGAAAACTATGAAGATAGACTGATGCATTAAAGCTTAAATGGATGACTTAATAACCAAAGAAAATGATAAATCTCCACATTTTAAATAAACCCAAAAAATCTTACATCATAAAATAAAATTCAAAATTGGAATAGATGGGTGACTGAGACCATTATTCTATAAATTAATTATCACACATGGATGATTGGAGCAATGAATTCGTAGGATAAACAAATATGTTATATGATATGTACCAAAGTCAAATAAATTTACATTTTACAATTATTAATCTGTTAACTAATATCTAAAGCTTTATATCCACTAAAATCCCTAAATTTCTAAATTAAGCACATAACTTAGTTTAACCAACAATGCAAGCTAAGAATCAATAACTAGATCCTTCAATTTTATTATTTAGAACTAGATAAGAGGTTAAGTACACATAATTCAATTGGGTTGATTTAAATAATTATTTCAATAACTATTTGACCATTTATGAAAAATTCAAGTTCAATTGAGCATACAAGGATGAGGACAATCTGAATCTTAATAAAAAGGAATATAGAGGCAACTTATTGTCAATCAAAGCTAGTAAAATTCACAAAGTGGAAACCAAACCCAAGGTATTTCCCTATGTATACTTATTTTATAATATGTTTATAGTAGTCATATGTATAAAATATATTTTTCATAATAACAAAAGTTACATCCAATGGTATATGTGGTTAGCTTAGCCTTTTAGAAATTATATAGACTACCCAAAGTAAAACTCCTTACAACCATAAAATAGTTAGTGAATGGTTTAAAAATAATAGTGTTAGTGGTACCTTAATAATATGGGCTTATAATCCAAATAAATTTGATATGAATAAAAAGGTCTTAATTTCCCAATTTAGACCTGGTGCTAAAATTTCCATGGCCATGTTAAATAGGATACACATAACCCTATCTATAAATCATATGGATGATGGTTGGGTTTGTTTACTATCTATAATTTTTTAAGTCAAGGTAATTACCTTTTTGGGGTAAACCATAAGTTTTAATATAAAAACCAAGAGAGTCATTAATCACCAAGAAAATAGTAACTTTTACATTCTTTCAAATTTGTTAGATGCTATATGTGGAACTATCAACCTTATGCGGACCCCTCCTTGGGATCCAAAAGGATAAAAAAGAATATATGATATAGGATATGAAACACCTTCTATCCCATGGTTTACAAGGAAATAAATGGACAATCAATGCCAAGACTATCTATAGAGATCAAGTGATCACTTAAGTCATTAGGTGACTATTGATTTCATCTGGACCATATAATAATTAGAGTTAAAGGTACA
Organism: Torreya grandis; assembly: GCA_037957365.1. Taxonomy (NCBI): domain Eukaryota; kingdom Viridiplantae; phylum Streptophyta; class Pinopsida; order Cupressales; family Taxaceae; genus Torreya; species Torreya grandis. The sequence goes on from JARHVA010001449.1 coordinate 883,864, forward strand.
CTAGTGGCACCTTTATATCTACCTAGGCATGTACCTAAAAAAAGATAAGTAGGAGATATCTTATCAACTATCAAATAGTGTCAATGAAAATTTGAGAAGGGCCAAATTAGCCAAGTATAATAAGACACCCCTTAGCATTAGGAGACAAAAATTCCAAACTTGGGAAATTTTGACCAAGTCCCTAGAACATAGAGTTTATTTCAACTTTAGGCTCACTAAATTCATATTATAGGACCCTAGGAGGGTAATATTGCAATAGATAAATAAATTTCAAATACAATTCAATCAAAGCTATATACATTGTGAGTATTACCATGATTTGATATTTTTGAATCTTGAGGTTGATTCAAAGGTTTACATAAGGATGAATAATGTTGATATGTCCATGAATATTTCTCAAATGATATAATATGATCCATATATTATGAGGTAAGATGTAATCAAGATAGATAAAGTGGGAAAATCCATTGATCAAACTGAGAAACACTAGGTAGAAGATGAAATAAAGGATCCTCATTAAATTTCTAAAGCTAAATGACACTAGAAAATAAGATATAGACACATGTATAACCTTAGCACCAAAATTAACTTTTAATTTTACACTATTAGCTACCACTTATCCACCACCTCATAATCTAGTGGTCATTCAATTTATCCTAATTATAAATATCTTAATTATTCCCTAATGGTAACTTATGTAAGAAAAACTTCTACCATTTTTAAAACCCATAGACTTACACAAAAATAAGAGAGGGGACCGCTTACTTGGGTGTATCATAGGGCATCCCTTAATCTGACATAAAATATAATTATTTAGAGGAATATTTATCATAATATTATTTAGATGAGTCTATTGAAGGAGGAGATTTAGAGGAAAATAATGAATATGACACAGAAGTAGAAGCTACATTGGATATTTCCTAGAAGTTCATATATATGGAACCTTTGGTACTTCAATCCTTAATCTTCCTTATACTCAAAATAAATAATGAGTGCATATTATAAATAAAGACCAAACTCCTTAGATGGACAAGGGTGTGGACCTAATAGTAATAACAATTTACATTTAAGTGATTACATCATTTTATCTAGTTATCCCTCCTATAATAATATCATAGGACCCAACACATGTAACTACCTACCATTTTTCATCTATTACTCCAACTATTTCAATCATCCCTCCAATTGTCACTAATTAGTTAGACTCCATTGGTATTTATAATGCCTCTACTCTTGTCAATAATTTAGTTGTGGATTATTTATTCAATATAATTACTACTTGAACCATTCATCCCATGACTATTAGCTATACACCCATTTCATAATTCTTATAAGGACTAACATATAATTCTATTGCATAACCTATATTTTTTTCACCTAGCTTAAGAACCACACTAGCTAACCCACATTTTGAATCTTTAGTGTCTCAATCTATTTTCACCACATACCCTTTATAGGAAGACCTTTATACCTAGTTAGGGTTGTTAATGACACAAGTTCTAAAAATAAAATCACCAAAATTCTCAATCTAGGAGTCTTTAACCTCAAAAAATATGTGTTTAAGACTCATCCAAAGACCAAGATGACCAAAGAGAAGATGGTTATCAGACATTTATCTTCACCATCTACATATCCTAGTTATACTCCCTCTTTATATACCTCTATCCTCATGATGCATTCATAGCTTCTTTCATATCCTTCTATCCCCATGACCCTATCACAAATAACCTCACCCTTTACCACTCAGACCTCCTCACATGACTTTACAATGACTCCCATATGGATATGATAAATACAAGTAGAGTAGTGAAACAAACACAACATGGATATCACTTAGGAACCCAAGCTAACTATATAATTTTATGATACCTCAAAAAAATGAAAATAATGAGGATAATAATAATAATAATATAATGGAATCCAATTGTGTTTATAAGAGAAGAAGATATATTCTCACTGACAAACAAGAATAAATCTAGGCCTGAAGAAGAACATGAGATCTAAGAGGACCCTATTTCTATGGTTAATTCCTTTGGAAGAGTAATTAAGAATAAATTTTGTGGCCTGCTAAAAACTAATAAAATATTTGAGGTATAAGGTAGAATAGATCCCAAAAATACATATTGAATAATGTGTAGAGTTTCACTAAGACCCTTTCTGACATTATATGTTTTATACATCAATAAATGGTAGACCGATAACCATAATGAGGACATGTGGTGAGTTTTTATGAATCTATAAATATCCTAGATGCCAAATTACACTTCATTAGTAATGAAGTAAGACAAAAAAAACATATCAACATCTCAAACTACTATAATTTCTAGACATCACTTTGGCATAGAATTATATTACCAATAAGAGGGATCATCTAATGGAATGGCATAAATAGATGTAGGATTTGGTTGAACAATTGATGAGACAAGATAAAAAATCCATCCAAATACTTTAAGATATTCACATTACTAGAATATATACACCACTTGGGAATGTAGTAACTAGGCCATTTTTTGATAATTTGCTTCAAATTAATACCAATAGTTTTAAGAAAAATGTTGAAAGCACACTGCTAAAAAGTAGTGATCAATTGATCTGATTGATGAATTTTTCTAAGGACAAAGTAGAACAAGTAGAATAATTTAATTTTTAGTTTAGGGATTATATGGCATTTCATAGGAAATTTATGGATAAACTATTATTATTGTTAAAACTATTGATTATAAATTTTAAAATAATAGAGATATATTTTGTTGCATGTATGACTGAATATGAAAATATAAATGAGCAAGAGAAGTTGGTCACATAGGTGGGAGATTCATCTTCATGAGCTCAGACTTTGATAATTTTTTCTTATTATCCTATATATTCTACAATTGATACTCAAATAGGTCATGTATTAATTACCTTTCCTTTCATTATAACTCCTTTATAAGCTTCGTCAGGACCAATTGTAATGGAAACAATAATAACATATTCAATCAATCTAGTCACTTGTGTAATGAAAAGACCATCCATGATAATTTTCACACCATAATCCTTTCCTTATAGTGATTTCAATAAAATATTCCAATCCATTCGAGTGTAATATCAACTAGTAGTTTTACTTAGACTTGGTGAAGTGATCAATGAAGTCTAATTTTGAAAGTATTATTTATCTATGTGTATGTATTAACTATAAATATAAATCAAGACTCTTTTATTTATAAAATGAATGCATTATATTGAGTTTACATGCTATATTAAGACTAGCCATTATTTTAAACCTTGTAAATTTGGACAAAATTTGAAGATGAGGTGACCCCATCCAAATTTATATATACATGTCTTTTAATCATTGTAAAGGGGGGATAATATAAAAAACAATGCAAGTGAAAATTTTTATCCAACTATCCTATAAGTTTCTATGAATGTATTATCTCTTTTGATTATCTGAGTTTTGTTGAATAATTTCCATTAAGTTGGTACACCTATATTATGTTGTGTATATGTTTTATTTTTAGTGATTATATTAAACATTATGTTAGTATTAATTATTTATTTTTTTATATATCATAATTAAAACTAGTTAGTGAAATTGGATATACATAATAATCTATTACTAACATCATATTTGATTGTAATCAGTGAGTTATTCTATAGCTATTTCTACAGGATCTTTATTGTGTCTAGTTGGGTTTTTTGTTTAAGACTACCCCACAAAAAACATTGGTCCATGACACATGCCTAACTAAGGATATTTAGTCATCTTGGAAGGGTTTAATATTCAAATAGATAATATAACACCTTCTTTTCTACTTTACCTTTCCCTCTTGTATTTTTAATCATATTCACATTAGTTTAGATCCATCCATCCAAATCAAGATGATTTATATTGAGTGTTAGATATAAATTATAACTTAACAACCTAAGGTAAATAACCATTTCACTCACTGCCATTCCACCATGTGGTTATTTATAAAATTGACCCATAACCCATGCATTGGACTGGAATTTTCATTGACCCTAAAATGTTATGGGCCTTACCATAATAATGTTTGGTGTTCATAAAAACCTGATTCAATAGGTTGTATCTAGAACTATAAGGAGAGACATACATCTAAATCATCAAAATTCATTTTATTTGTGTACATTTGATCCACTAGTAAGATTAACAAGGTCCAATTATTGTTCTAGTTTATTATTATTATCACCTTTATAGGTTCATGAGATACATAGATTAAATAGAGGTATCATTAGGAGAGTTATAACTCAACAAAATTCACCAACCTAAGGGAACCACACTTAAAGCTTCACTATGACCTAATTAACTCATTCTACCATAACTGTAGTATGTGTCATCCATGACTTACCTAGAAATCTTGAAAATTACCTTCATTATCTCTTTTTGGGGGATGAAATATAGAGGAAATATGAAAGCATTTAAGAATTGTTTAGGATTTTTAAATGTGATTCATGAATATATTTCATGCATATTATTACTTTCACCTTTTAATATGTTGCTTATGACTAGTTCCTTAATCTTCCCAAGAATTCAATAACCTCATGGGATCATTGTCATAATACATTTATTACACAATTTAGATAGGTTAATAACCCTAGTATAGTATATAAACATTTTTTTAGTATGAAATGGTAACCCAATGATCCAATTAGATATTTTAATGCAATATTATAGAATATGTATAACCATATAGATGTTATATATAGACCTTTTATTGCACTAGTTTTAGAGATGTAGAAGAATTCCTTAGATTTAATGACTATAGTGTTCCTACATAGGGCAATGAATATTAAAACACTAAATGAGGATTATGATAAATCCATCAATGTTGATCATAAATTTAACACTCAAATATAATTTGTGCCCATACCCAACATCAAATCAATTTTCCTAGCCTTGAACTCTACTCCAAATGTCAATCTGAATGCCATGGATAAAAATTAAAACCAGGTATTCAATCAGTTACCTTTACCTCATGCTAAAGCAAACCAAAATCTAATATTTTTAATAATATATAATATTAGCCTAATATGCGTTGATGTGGGTTTTAACATGAAACCAAAAATTAGATAGGGCTTGTTAATCCCTCCCTCTCCTAAAAGTAAACTCATGTGATCAAGTCTCCCTAAGGTCTTGGTTACTAGGTCTTAGTATGCTTGGTAACCCAGTCAATTGATGTGCATTATTCCATGTTAAGGATCTTGGTATTGATTATTTAAATCAAAATAATGAACTCTAAATAAGATATTTACCAAAGTTCATGCCTCAAATATTTGATTCCTTTCACCATTTGACTCCTATTATTAGTTTATAATGTCCAAGACTACAATAATGTAATAATAATGATAAAATTATGAGACGATTTGGATAAAATAAATTGGGATAAGTAATTAGATATAGATTTTTGTATTCCTAAGTTAACCTCATCATAAATAAATATTAAAATATTAGACTTAAAGATAAGAATTATTTCTACAAATACAAGTGGAACTAAATTTATTTCACTGAATGAATTCCCATTTAAACCAATATTTAGTTGAGCTAAAATTAGCACAATTTTGAATGAATATGGTAAAGAGTTTGGGAGAGAGAGAGTAAATATAATAAATAAGGGGATTGCTATCATAACAATTCATAAATAATGTCCAAAGAGACTTAACAATAATCTAGTTATCTTAATTTTACTTTTGATTAACAATGTACTAAAATTCATACAATCATCAGGCTTAGAAAAATGATGTAAATAATAAGCTAAAATAAGAGAAGGGAAGATAATATCTAAGAAAAGAATAAAAAGATTATAATTCTATCTGTCTCAATTTATAATCCATAAAGAGTGCTACTAGTAATACTCACACTCAGTCATTCATGGCTAGCTTGTAACCTTAATTAACTATCCAATCCAAGACTAACATATATTTTGAGGTAAATAATATGAAATAATTATTTTAAAAATTCTCTAATGATATGACCAACTTTTTTAGGAGAGGATCCTAGAGTTCCAACCAAAATAATAATAACTAATCTCAGGGTAGGAATTTTAATTTCTAAAGACCCAATCAACAATGGAATTCCATGTCTAATAATGGGAATGTAGCTAGTCCTCTTGATATTGGAAATCAAAAGAAAAACACTTCTCATTATGTGAATTTATTAGACCTAGCCTTAAACACTTGGTGATGATTTTAAAATACTATAGACCATATCAAAATCAACTGTGTATAATTCTTGGCCACTTCAAACATCTTCCAGAAGGAGGTGGATAATATGGAGATTGTGCCTACTCCCAAAAATAATCAAAACCTATAAGGATGGATTTCAAATACACCCTTTTTATTAAATATGAATTTCCATTTGAATATTAAAATTAGTACAAATATAATCTAGAAGAAGTACATGCTTTTAGATCTAGAGAGGGAAAAATTACCAACTCAAGAGTAATTCAACCACTCCATTCACCATCTCCACTCCATCAAATAACACTTATGTTCAAACTAATGTGAATTTAGGTATTAATCCTCTTCCACCCAAAAGACCTCCTACCTCTTATCAACCCAAGAATCTTGTTTCATATGCTCTGAATAATAAACAACCAAAGAATACCAAACTTAGTTATGATATAATTTAAGATCTTAAGAAAACTAAAGCCAATATAGATTTATTTGAGTTTCTTCAAATTTATAATCAAAATTATTTGTTGTTGAAAGAGTTATTTGATGGTAAAACAAAGGAATTTGATAATGTTTCTTAGGCTCATGTTGCTATCTACAAGGAAAACACTAAAACTCATCCTTTCCTCTTAACAATCAGGATATTTGGTAAAAACTTACATAATTATTTGGTTGATTTAGGTTTTTTTGGGAATGTCATGCCTTATGCAATATACTAAAATTTTGGATTAACACTTGAAAAATCAAATCAAAAATCTATCCAACTAGAAAAAATAAAGGTAAAGGTAGTTGGCGAGTTAAATAATATTAGAATGCAATTTACTTCTAATCTTAGGATCCAATAATTCATCTATTTCCAAGTGGTGGATATCCTAGATGTTTATGGCATGTTGTTGAGTCAGGACTAGTCAAGGACTCTAAATGGCTATGTAGTAATTTATTTCAACCACATGTGGCTATCTTAATGTGGATTTACCAACTAGATAATAATAGAATGAGAACACAAGGTGGTCTATATGATCACTAAGTATAAAATAAAAATGAGATCCTCTATGAGGAATATAAATTAGGTGTGTATGTGTTAAATAAGAAATATGTGATGCATAATTGCCTCTCTATTAACATGCTCAATGTGTAAAAAACCCTAGAGGTGGAATAATTATATCTACTGAATGGAGAATAATTTTTTGAATCACTTGATTTATTATCCTTCTTAGATTATCCTTCTACATGTGATAACCTAGGATATGGAAAATAAAACAAAAGACACTAATGTTTATGTTATCTGTGATTAATTATAAGCCATTGCATAGTCAGGGATGATAGTTTGGAGACAACTATTCATCATGAGGTAAATGTTGTGACAAAACTACTACTCCCAAAGACACTAACACTAAAAACATTTTTAGACTTGAGGACTTTAAAATTTTATGGTTCAAATTTTATGAATCGATGCAATTTTAGGGTGGAATTGATCAATCTAAGGGTAAATTCCTATATGGATACTTACCATCTACAATTTAACTACACCAATAATGTGGCCAAATAAGAAGCATCAATCCATGGTCTTCTATTCACCTTTGGCAAGAAAGTGAATAATATAAAAGTATTGGGTGTCTCTAAATCCATAGTTAAACATGTGAGAAGCCAATATTCTTTCAATGACAAATGCTTGTCCACATATCATATTTGAGTTTTGAATTTGACCAAATAATTTTATGCCTTTAGCATTCAAACATTACCTAAATAGAATAAATATATAAAAAATACATTGGCCACCACTATGATTACATTGGAACCAACTTCTCATTCAATAATGATAATATTCTCAATATAATTAGTCTCTATCCCTTTAGTTTTAGATAACATCAATAATTTAAATGTCTTTAACGATGACCAACACATACTAGAATTCATCACTAATGCTAAAGTGTTTATAGATCAAATCATTAATGAAGATGGTCAAGAAGACTTTGAAGTGGAGGAGGATGAGATGATGAATGTGAAAACCAATAACATACCTAAAGGAATGATCTCACTTGAAAGATTATTCAACATAGACTATCATGAAAATGAAAATAATTCCACCCTAATCAAGGGTATATTTCATGATCAGTGTAACCTAGGTAGTGAAAATAAAATGAATAATGTATTGATGGGTCCACTTACACCATATAAGAAAACTAATATTTTTTTCAAAATATCAAGGAATTTAAGGACATGATATCATGGAGTTATGAAGATCTCAAGGTCTTCAAAACTTCCATTTTGATGTACATTATCCCCCTTAACCCTAGAATCAAGACATTTAGACAAAGATAGAGACCTGTAAATTTATTACTAGAGCCCTTAATTTTTTAAATAAGTATATAAACTACTAGAAACAAGGTTCATCTTCTTAGTGAGGCATTCTACATGGGTGACAAACTTGGTGCTAGTGACGAAAAGAATGGGGAGATTAGATTGTGTGTTGATTTATATAACCTAAACAAAGCTTACAAAAAGGATAACTACCCATTATCTTCATTAGAGGGGTGTTTTAGGTTGTGAATGGTTCCCAAATGATGTCCATCCTTAATGGGTACTTGGGCTACAACCAAGTGGTAGTCAATTATGAATATATAATTGAGACAACTTTCACTACCAAGTGGGGAACCTATGCCTACAAAATGTCTTTTGGATTGATAAATGTAGGTGACACTTTTAAGAGGGCCATGGATGTTGCCTTCAATTAACTAATGGGTAAGAACATAGTTTTTTACATAGATGACCTTATATTCCGCTCTAAGAAGAAATCAAATCATGTAAAATATCCGAGGAAGTGCTATAAAGGTGTAAAGATAATGGGATTTCATTGAATCCCAAGAAATGCATATTTAGAGTGACTAAATTTTAATTTTTTGGGAAAAGTATCTCTGAGAGGGGAATTTATATATATCCTAACAAGGTGGAAGTAATCATGAAGATCTATCAGCCTATCACCAAGAAATAATTGAAGAGTTGCTTTGGTAAGATTAACTTCATGAGTAAATTTATCTCATCTTTTACTGAAATAATCAAACCACTTAATATCATGTTAAATAAGGATTCTAAGGTTAATTGGACTATTTAAGTGAAGATGTATTTCAACCAAATTAATAATACCATTAAAAACACACTAGTGCTCATTAGCCTAGACTATATACAACCCTTTTACCTTTACTCATTTGCAACAGAGCACTCAATGGATATAGTATTAACACAAAAGAAAGAGCTCAAAGATGAAATACTAGTGTCTTTCATGAGTATCCCACTTATTAATGTTAAACTTAGATATTATATACTGGATAAATAATACTTTGCCTTGATTAAATATGTTAACAAGTTTAGACATTACATTCTATGTAATAAAGTGTTTTTTGTGGTACCTAATCCAATTATGAAGGCACTAATGATGTATAGTTAATTGGGAGAGAGACATGGAAAATGGATTACCATACTCTAGGAGTTTGATATAGAGCTAAGCTCAATGAAGGTTATTTGAGGTCAGGGACTTTGCAAAGTTAACATTGGTTTAGATCCCTAAATTATTTGCCAAAAATACTCAGTACATGAAATCAAAGATGATGTTTAATACATAGATGTTGTTGGATATCTGAGAAAATAATGAGTGTCCTAGGCACTAGAATTCCATGTAATTTATGCCACTACACTTTAGAATCATCCATTTCATGATTAAAAATGTCACTCTCTACATAAGAAACCATGAAGGCATATATCTAAGATGCCTCAATAAGAAGGAAGTAGTTCTCATACTTAGAGACTTCCATGGGAAATATTGAATTGGGTATTGTTTAAATAGTAATACAACTCATAAAACACTAAGGGTAGGTTACCATTGGTTATATATTATTAAGGATGTTTACCTACATGTGAGGAATTGACACACCTACCAAGTCATTGCATCCCATGAATGCACTCTAGTAATGTCATTACTATTTTTCATTAAGGTTCGGACCTTTTCCAAGTGGGGATTGGACTTTGTGTGGGCCATCAATGCTAATTATCTACTAGCCACAAATTTATCTATATAATGACAAATTACTATACTCATTGGGTTGAATCCCAACCTTTATAAAATTTCACCACAAACATAGTCATTTAATTCTTGGAGGAACACATTGATACAAGGTTTTGTAAGCCCACCACATTGGTATGTGATAATGGTCTTAATTTCTCCTCCCTGTAGTTCATTAAATGAGGTTATGATCATCAAGTAACTCTAAAGTTTTCTTCAAATTATTATCCACATGGTAGTGGGTTGTATGAATTAAAAAATAATAATTTGATGAGTATAATTAAGAAAAAATTATAAAGAAACCCAATGTATTTACATAACAAGATTAAATTTGCTTTATGGTTAGATATAACTATGATCAAATCTAATTTAGGGACATCTCCTTATCATCTATAATATTTATAACATCTTATCTTCCCAGCCAATCTAAATATCCCTACCTTGTTATTCACTAAAGAGTACCTAGGAATTGATGACCCGATACAGTCCCACCTCTTGAATCTCATGAAATTATAAGAAAAATGAGATGCAACCTTGATATACTTTAGTAGACATTAGGACATAGTCAAATTTTGTTTGACAAGAGGGTCAAATTGAAGGCCTTTCGAATCTTAGATCTAGTCCTTTTATGGGATAGGGCTCATGAACAAAATGGACAACATGAAAAATTTTATGCATTCTGGCTCGGTCCCTACCAAATATCTAAAATCTTGGGTGAGAATGCATTATACCTAAGGTGTCGTACTGGTGAGGATATCCCATTTCCTCTTAATGGATTATTTGTTAAGAATTACTTCCAATCTTGAGTGGATTGGAAATCCCTGTAAATAAATTATCTTTTGCTTTCTATTTTTATTTCATGTTCCTTATTTGTTATCTTAGGTTTTTATTTTGTTTGTTTTTTATTTTCTTCCTCATTGGGTTTATCCCATCTTTTTTTCCCCTCAAGTTCCCATTTTTAATTGAAATAATGGAATGAGGAGTTGTAATAATACCATAGATTGTACTCAAAGAGCTTAATTATAATTTTGATTAAATATTTTGTGTGAGACTACTCTGATTGTATGGTTCATTTCTTGAATTCTAAAGCTCAATCATTCTTAACAGAACTTATGGATTTATAACATATATTTGATTATTCAAAACCATTTAATGCACTTAATGAAATGTCTGAATAAAATGTAGTATTGCTATCATTTTGGTTTATTTTAAGTTTTCATGGATGTGTTGATTTCATTTTACCTATGGTTTGATCCCTAACCCTCTCTAGATAAAATTACAAATTCTCCTTTCAAAATAATTCAGTTAAAATTTAATATCTAAAAATTTCCTTGAAAGTGTGATCTTTCCAGTCCCCACCATAGGCTTTATAACCTAGTTGGTAGTGGATCAAGGCCTTTAGAAGGAACCAAAGGTAACTCTACCAGAGCTATAAATGTCTGGCTAGTAGTAGAACATGCCCAAACCACTTCCCCTAAACTAAATTGCAAAACATTTTACCCTTTAATCGCTCTAAACTTATGAAAATCTAAATCACTACATGTGAATGAAAAGTAAAGGAATAGATCACTTGGTCACACACATAGATGGTTCTGATAAGATCATAGCTTAGTATGTCACTTTTTCTTATAAAATTTAGTGCCTATTGAATTCTAGTTTATTTAACACAATAAATTGCACGTAATGCTTTTTAATTCTTATAAATTAGAGATTCTAGGTCTTGAAATACTCAAGAGTATTTCATAGTATGAGTTACCATTTATTGTTTCTTACACAACATGCCCCATTTTGATTAAGAAATGAGGACCCTATTTTGGTTTGGAGTTTGATCTTATGCCTATTAGGGATTTGTTGTGGTTTTTAATTAAATTTTAACCTTATTGGAAATTCACTAAATGATTAAGTTACAAGTGACAATGGGTTTAGTTTATTTTCTTTGTATTTATTCAATTCAATATAATCTTTCATTTATAAATGCATTCATTTAATATCTAATTTTTCATAAGTCTACTAGGTCTTAGTTTGCTTGTCTAGTTATGTTTAGAAACACATTTTACAACTTCTTGTCAAACTATTTCACCTTAGGTTTATGCAAATTATATAACTTTTTTTATGTTTATTGCTTCTTTTCTTGGGCATTTCGATCCATTTTTTCTTCAATTTTGATTTGAATGGCTAAATGTTTATATGGTTTCACTCTTAACTTAGTCACTTTTCATGTAAGTGGATGAAATCCCATTTTAAATCAAGCAAATGACTAACTTTATGCATAGTTTTGTTATATATTTAGTCATTTTTATGACCTTGCTCTTATCCATTAGAATTTAAATGTTCATATTCATTTTAATTCAAAGTCATAGTCATTGGTTTTAAAACCTAAGTAGCTATGTTTTACATTTTTTTTTATAGGTTGGCCTTTTCACTTTTTTCAACAAAATGATTATTGTACTTGCTATTTGGAAAAATTGTGTTATTTTTTCAGACTTTATGTTTAACAAAGTTAAATTTCTTAAGTATTTTACTCTTTAGGAATGATGTTGAGTAAATAGTCAAAACAATTATTCTAAAGACTGTGAAGAGAGTGTTCAAGTTGCAAGTCTTCAAAAAAAGTGTTAAAACTTTGTCAAAAATAGGGTGTGGAATACAATGACATTGACAAAATAGAATGTGAAAGCTCATAAATTTAAGCGTCAAGACAAAATTCAATCCTTCCAAGGTCCCTAATTTTTTATAATAAGACACATTACATCCATAGGCTTGTTCCAAACATTTTTTGACACTTAGTAAATTTTATTCAAAGTTTCTCAAAGAGATAATGACATCATCAAAGCTTCAAGCTAGAGGGTTAGTGGGATGATGCCACATGGAATAGTCTCATCACTCCACTATCTAGGTGATGTTTATTCTTTTGCAATTCCTTTAGGCTAAATAGTTAGCAAAATGATGCCATGTGGTATAATATTGCTCCTCTACTATACTATAGATGTTTGTAAAAAAACACAAAGCCTTTGATCTAGTTGGGTGATCAGGATGATTCCGCATGGTTTAATCCTATTTCTCTACTCAAATTCTTTACTTAGGTGTTTTTTATTTTTTTTAGTTTAATTATTTATGTATTAATTGGCCTTTAATGCAAAATTGCTAACTATGTCTTTTATATTGTGCCCATAGGTGCTTAAAGAAGCTCTCAAAGCCATGTGGCACCTTTCTACAATTATTAAATAATATAAATAGTTAAAAAAATACTTTTGTCACTTAGTTAATTTCATAAAAAGTGGCTTGGGAACATGCCACACTTTTTGTTGCTTCAAAATATAGTTGATTATTTGGAAGGTTTCCCAATAGGGTGATGACATCAAAAGTGATCTAGGCTAGTGAATTAGTAAGATGATGCCATGCAACATAATACTATTTCTCTACTATCTCAGAGATGTCATTACTTACACAAAGCCTCCAAACTAGTGGTTTGGTGGGATGATTCCACATGGTACAATCCTTCTACCCTGCTAAATCAAATATTTTCATGTAGGTGAGGAGAGATGTCAAATCCTTGGATGAGTGGGTGAGTGGGTGAGTGGGATAATGTCATGTGGTTAATCCCACTACCTTAATATCTCACAGTAGTCCATGAAAGTAAAGCATTATGTTAGAGTAGCTAGTGAGTGATATGATGCCATGTGGTGAAATCTCACTTAACCATAAGTGAAATAGTAATGATTAAAAAATGAAGCTACATAGCATGTAACCTTTACCAAATGGAACACAAAGAGATTAAAGTTAGTCTCAATAAACCAAATCATCGTAGGCATAGAGTCTTGAGAAGTTAACACCTAGTGACTTCCCAAAATCCTAATATCTCAAAGGCAAAGCTATTATCCAAAGTCTTAGAGTTATAAAAATATTATGCATGGAAATAATTAGACCAAAATCTAGAGTACCTGGGTAAATGAAAAGAGGCCATGTGGTTGTGGATATGACAAAATTGAATGGTAGATCTAAAACCCATGGATGTTGATGAGCTATCAAGTGTCAAAGTGGTGCATGTAGAATAAAGAAACCACATAGCAAAGGCAAAGATAGGATAATAAAAGAGGAATTCACATGGTATGGAACCCATAGAATCAAATACATGTTTGTTGTGTAACTATTAAATCATAAGCATAAAATTGACAACCCATATAGCTATCAATACCATCAGATGTTGATAATGAACCATGCATCCAATTTGATATAAAAAATTGGATCATTACCTAAATAAATTATGAATTAGGGACAAATAATCAACTTGACCTATGCATGAGGATCAAACATGGAGCATAACATACAAAATATTTGCACAAAATGTCAACAATTGATGGTTTTAATGAATCCCAACTAAATTCCTCATTCACATTCATTCATGATTTGATCTATTATGTTCCCCAATATTTTCATGATGATATTAAATGGATATCAATCCCAAAAAATTTTAAGTTGGCCATCCACATCAATGATTCTAACAACTTCCACATTAGGATGTGAATTTGAATTTGATTTTACATTTGAATTTCATAGGCCTGTGTGCATATTTAAGGGTATCTCTTGCTAATAATAATGTATATATCTCTATGGATTGTAAAAGGAGACATAAACCATATTATTTTTTTATTTTATAGGATAATCTCTTCCATTCTCTTGTTTTAACTTGATATTTACATAATTATTTTTTAAGTCTAATGATTTTAAGAATTTTATTACATTGTTAATCAAAATTAGAATTATGATAAATAGATTAATGTTAAGTCTATGTGGAAATTCTCTATGAATTTGTATGGTATTAATGTTCTTATTTATTACAACTACTCTATCTCCCCTAGACTCTTGCATTGTATTTAGTCAAATTTGTGCTATGCCTAGCTCAACTAAGTATTGGTTTAAATGGGAAATCATTTGGTCGAATAACTTTAGCTCCACTTGTGTATGTCACAATAATTTATCCCTTTAATTATAATATTTTACTCTTTATTTATGAATATGTTATCTTAAGAATATATCAATCTAAATCTAATTACTTATCCTCATTTCTTTTACATAAATTGTCTCAGAAGTTTATCATTGTTATTGCATTGTTACATTCTTGGACATGATAAACTAATAAAAGGAGTCAGCTAGTGAAGGAATCAAATCTTGGAGGCATTAAATTTATTGAATATCTTAGATTTAATTATTTTTATTCAAATCATCAATACCAAGACACTTGACATGTAATAGTGCACACCAAATGACTGGGTTACCCTGCATACCAAGACCTAGTAACCAAGACCTTGGGGAGACTTGCTCACACAAGTTTACTTTTAGGAGAGGGATGGATTCACAACCCCTTCCTAGTTATTATATACATTCCAAAACTTTCATAAATATTTTATTACACTAGAAGGAAGGCCACCATGATAATGACTTGAATTCATTAGTTAAAATCTCATGCTAAGGCATTTCAAGAATTATTTATCCTACTAATCCAAACCTTCTTTTAAGATAAAGAATAAAAGGTTCACCACTTGATCAAAGTTTTTTGGGGATAATTTAGAACTTTTATAACTCATTAACAATAGATAACCAAAACTAAAAGATAATAAAGGGGAAGGAAAAGTTAAACCAATCCAGTCAGTTGATATTTCAGCCATAGCTACATCTACCCCTTTTGTTAACCTATTTATAACCCCATAGTCTTTACCAATAGCCAACATGTCTTAGTTTGGATAAATATTCTATTGTCATGCAAATGTCCTAGGCATGTATCATGATTTTAACAAAAATTTGGAAAAGTTATATCCTATTTTTATATTAGTAGGTGTCTAAATAGATAAAGAACACATCTAATATTTTAAGGATGCCTTAATTAGAACCTAAGTCTATCATGAGTATTCCTCATCTATTTGGACACCTCTTAATATGAACAAGGGATATAACTTATTTATAATTTTGGTAAAATCATGAACCATGCCTATAATATTCACAATAAAATATCCTTTTTGTCCAAACTAGGCCATGTTGGCCATTGGTAAATATTAGGTGATTACAAATGGGTTAACAAAAGGGGTAGATACAGCTGTGGGTGAACTACCAATTGACTAGATGAGTTTAAATTTTCATTTCCCTTTCTTATCTATTGTTTTTTGTACTTTATGTTTAATTAGTTATCAAAGTTCAAAATTATTCCTAAAAGACATTTATTAGGTGGTGATCCTTTTACTATTTAGCTTAAGAGAAGATTTAGTTGAGTGGGATAGATGATTCCTAAAATGCCTTAGTAGGAAATTTAAACTAATGAATTCAAGTCATGGTCAAGTCAGCCCTCATTTTAGTTATAAAGCATATTCACACAATTTTTGATATGTAACCAAAAAATGAGGAAAGGGTTTTTAATCCCTTCCTCTCTTGAAAGGAAACTCATGTGAGCAAGTCTCCCCAAGGTCTTGGTTTAAATGTCTTTATACGTAGGGTAACCCATTTGACTAATGTTCACTATTCCATATCAAAGGACTTAATATTGATGATTTTATACAAAATAATTAACTCTAACTAAGATATTCAGTAAAGGTCATGCCTATAGGATTTAAATCCCTTCACCAGATGACTCCTCTTATTAGTTTATCATGTGCAAGAATGAAATAATATAAAAACAATGATTAAATTCTGATACAATTAGTATAAAAGTAATCAAGATAATTAATTATATTCATATTTATCTATTACTAAGTTAACCTCATCATATATAAAGATAAAAATATTAGAGTTAAAGAGAAAAATGCTTGCTACAAACACAAGTGGAACTAAAGTTATCTGACTAAATGAATTTCCATTTAAACCAATATTCATTTCAGTTATACTTAACACAACTTCAATTGAAATGGTGCAAGAGTTTGGGAGAGAGTAACTATAATAAATAGGTATATTACTACAATAACAATCATAGAGAATGTCCACATAGATTTAATAGTAATCTAGTTATTAGAATTTAACTATTTATTGATAAGGTACTAAAATTTATACAATCATCACACTCATAAAAAAAATTATATAAATAACAAGAAAAAAAGAGAAGAGATTATCCTAGAAAATAAAAAAATATATTGGTTTTATATGTCTCCTTTTATAATCCACAAAGAGCTAGCCCATATTATGAACAATATTTTCCCTTAAATAGGCACCCATGCCTATCGAGTTCAAATGTAAATTCAAATTTAAATTCACTTCTTAATGAGGTAGTTTTAGGAATTATTGACATGACTATCCCACTTGGAACTTTTTGGGACTAATTTCCATTAAATATCATCATGAAAATATTGGGGACCATGCTAGATAAAATCAAGAATGGATGTCAATAAGGAATTTAATTGGGATTCAATGAGATCATTAGGTACTAATATTTTGTGTAGTTATGACCATGCCTATCTAAGGTAAAGATTTTGTCTTTTATGCTCCATGTTTGAACCTCATGTGCAAGTCAATTTTATTATTCATGCCTCATTAATAGTTCGACTAGGAAATGATCTTATTCTATGAATAAAAGTGGATGTGTGGTTCATTTTCTACCTTTGATGGTCTTAAAATCTAAATGGGCCATTAATTTTATGTTTATGATTTTTTGCATGCACAACTAACATGTCTTTCATTCTATGGGGTCCCGACCACATGGATTCCTCTTAGCTTCTCTTGTCTTTGCATTTGTTACGTAGTTGGTTTTGATTTTTTAGGATCCATTTTGACATTTGGTATCTTCTTGATGTTCATGGGTTTAAAATATACCATTAATTTTTGTCATAGTTGTTGTCACATGGCCTCTTTTGATTTTCCCAAGAACTTTGGCTTTTGGTCTCTTCACTTCTATGAATTATCTTTTCAAAAATCTAGGACTTTGGCTAATAGCTTTGCCTTTGATATCATAGGATTCCAAGAAGTCCCTAAGTGTCATATTTCTGAGAATCTAGGCCTATAAGGCTTTGGTTTTTTGGGCCAATATTTAATCCCTTTATGTTTCATTTGGAAAAGTTTATGTGCTTTATGGCTTTTTTTGTGCATGTTGACTATTTCCTTTATGATGAAATAAGATTTTTCCATGTGGAATCATATCACTCACCATATTATTTGACATATAAACATACTTGTACATATTATTATGAGAGAGCGGTGTGGTAGGATTGTGTTGTATGGCATCATCCCACTAATCTAAGGCTCAACATTGCTCCTAACCTACATAAAAATCTCTAGGTTAGTGGGGTAGTAGGATTGTGCCATGTGGAATAATCCTACCATCTTGATAGACTAGAGGATTTACATAGGTAAAAAAATATTTGGGATATCAAAGGATTACAACTATGCCACATGTAATTAACTTGCTAACCCACTATCTTGGAGCACAACTGGTATCCTTGCCTAACCATGTAACCTTTTGAAGAATCAACTAAATCTTTTGAAGCAAAAAAAAGTGAGGCATGTACCTCAACCACTATTTTGAAATTAGATAAGTGATGAAAGTCTTTTTTGAACTAGTTAGAGTTTTTGGGAGCCATAGAAAAGTGCCATGTGGCTTTAGGAGCTTATTTGAGTACCTACAAGCACAATATAAAAGACACAGTCAATAATTTTACATTAAAATCCAACATATACATAAATAGCTAAACCAAAAATGGATAAAATTTTCATAAGTAAAGAATTTAAGTAGAGCAATGGGATTATGCCATATGGCATCATCTTGTTAACCCACCTAAATTAGAGAATTTATGCTTTGTACCAATATCCCTTGGATAGTGAAGTAGCAGGACTATGTCATGTGACATCATCTTGCTAACCCACTAGCCCAAAGGCATTGCATATGTATGGACATACCTAGGATAGTAGAGTAATGTGATTATGCCATGTAGAATCATCCCAGTAACCCTTTATCCTAGAGATTTGATGATGCCATTACCTCTTTAGGATACTTTAAAGAAAATTAACTAAGTGTCAAAAAACATTTTGAATAGGCATGTGGCTATCATGTGTATTTTTATTGGGAATTTAAGAACTTAGAGGAGTTGAACTTTGGCTTGAGTATTAAATCTCCAAGCTTCCACATTCCATTTTGTAAAATTTTCCATGCTCCATGCTCCATTTTCTAACAAAATATTAACACTTTTTCGAAAGACCCAGAACTTGAACACTCTTTGTGTAGCCTTCAAAATAATTTTTATAATTGTTTTCTTAGGATTTTTCCTAAAGATTAAAAGACTACATTAATTTCACTTTATTGAACATAAATTCTGACAACACAATTTTTTCAAACACTAAGTTTGACAATCCTTTTGCCAAAAAAGCACAAAGGACAACTTGTGAACAAAAAATGTCAAACATAGTTAGTGACTTAGGTTTTTAAAAAAATGGATATGAATTTAAATTCAAATAGATATGAAAAATCAAATTCCAATGGATAAGTGCAAGGTCAGAAAAATTACTAAGTATAAAATAGAGAAATGCACAAAGTTAGTCATTTGTTTGATTTAAAAGGGGATTTCATTCATTTATATGACAAATGACTAAGTTATAAATTGAAACCTTTTAAAAATTTATCCATTAAATTCAAAATTGAATAAAAAATGGATCAAAATGCCAAAGAAAATAAGTAATAATATAAAAAAAAAGTTAGGTAATTTGCATAAACCAAAGGTGAAATAGTTTGATAGGAATCTATAAAATGTGTTTTGAAATACAAGCATACAATCAAACTAAGACCTAATAGACTTAGGAAAAATTAGATATTAAATGAAAGATTGGAATGAAATAAGTAAATATAAAAACATTAAAATAAGCCCATTTAGTCACTTTTAATTTAATCACTTAGTTAATTACCAAGAAGATTAATTTGAATCAACAACCACAATGAATCCTTGAAAGGAATAAGACTAGACTCCAAAATAAAAGAAGTTACCAATTTTATGACTAAAAATAGACCATGTTGTGCAAGAAACAACAATATGTATAACTAGAGCCAATCCTTGGTTCTAACTAAGACTTCTACCACACAAGGCATAACTTATAATTCCACCAAAACATAGTTGGATACTATTCAACATATGGTGTAGAAACTTTAAAATTAATTTATTAGTATATATAAATGCTTAGGTAACAGATTAGGGGAACAAACAATATGAATTTAAAATTACAAAGGTATAATAGACCATTTAACATGCTAAGTAAAAACCCAGAACCATCACCCAATAAGATTCCTAACATAAACATATGTGAGGTAGCTTTGCCCAACTAGTTTAGGCTTCATATCATTATGTAGCATGGAAAATTAGATTGAATATAATTATGTATTACCTAAGAGATATTACAAAAGGATATAGAGGGGGATTCAATTATTCCTCATCATTTTAATCCATTGAAATCACATGTACCTATTACTTCTAATACTACAATGGTATTTGAGACATATGACTTCACAATACCTATTGAAGACCCAATTCTCTTAGACAAAATGTCTAAAGGAATGATTTAAGGGATGGTATAAAAAGGGGTGAAGGGCATGATGTTTTAGATAAAATGTCTGAAGGAATTAGCTGAAGGAAAGAAGGCTTGAGAGAAAATTCTTGAAGGAATTCATCAAAGGGTCAAATCACCTAAGACAAAATTCCAAAAGGGTAAGTCTCAGAGGGAAAAAGGACCTAAGACAAAGTCTCAAAGGGTAAGTAGACACTTCATAGATCCTAATGGGTCATTTCCAAAATGTCTAAAGGGTTGGTTTAGAATGTTTGAAGGGCATGTGCCCTTGGGGGAGTTATTTTGATCTTTTTATGTTGGACAAAAATTTTGAGACATAAAGTGTGAAGGAATTGGCCTGGGGCAAAAGATATTGAGAAAAAAAGTCCTAAAAGGTAGGATTATAGGGCAAAATGCCATTACAAAAGTCCTGAAGGGTAACTGAAAAAGTCTCGAAGTAAAATTTCAAAAGGCTAAAGGGTATGTTAAAATAGTCTAAAGGAATATTTGTCCTTGAAAAAACTTCTAAAGGGTAAGTTAGAGGGAAAAAAGTCATTTCAAAAGTCTCAAAGGAATTTTGTTGGGAAAAATGGCCAGGATAAAAGTCTTGAAGAATATATTGTATGAATCTTGAAGGGTAGGTTTATATCCTTGGGGAAAGTGTCTTGAATAAAATGTTCAAAGGAATTCAATTAGCTTGGGAAAAATCTCTCAGATAAAATGTCCTAAGGAATGGTTTCATAGGGAAAAGGACTAGCACAAAAGTCCTGAAAGATACATGCATAGGGATTTAAGGGTCAATTTTAAAGGTTTCAAAGGGAAATTTCAAAATGCCAAAAGGTCATTTAAAAATCAAAGGGGCTTGGAATAAAATCCTAAAGAATAAGTCCCAAAGGACAAAGGATCTAGGACAAAAGTCTTGAAGGGTAAGTGGAAGGGTCTACTTCATGGTATAAGTGCTTGAAGGGTTTACTTCATAGGTTAAAATGATCCAAGATGAAACTATGAAAGGGTAGTTATAGAGGGAAAAGTGCCTACATACCTAATTCCTTTGGGGGAATTATTTCAAACAAAATGTCTGCAATAATTTCCTTGGCATAGATAGGTCTATGAAAAAAGTCCTAAAATAATAAATCCCAAAAGAATAGAAAATTTATCCCATGAAAACATAAGTCCACAAGAATTATATTGAATTCAAAAATATGATATAAAAAAATATTTAGTCTATGGAAACACAATACCAATGCCATCTTGCCAAAGTATGAAAGGCCAAATCATGATCTTTTCCCAAAATTTTCATAAACATATAAAATATGGGGCTCAAAATAAAGACAATAACCTAAAAATTTAGGTCCCCATTTGCTATGAAAATAAGGGGGATGCCGGATACAACATATGGTGACTTAAAGGGGGAATACTCCTGAGTATTCAAGAACCTAGAACTCTAGTTTGCAATCTCAAATCAGTCATGCAGTGTGGCATAGAAAAAATATTTAAATGAAAAAATGAAAGAGACTCCTAAGTATATTCACACAACATATGTTCCCTCTAATTTTCTTTGATCTATGTGTGTAAAACATGTAGTTTATTTAACCCCTATTTTGATGAGTTTTTCAAAGGATTTGATGGGGTTGTAGGTTTTATTCTAGTATCTTTTAAATCTCAAAAATAAGGGAAGATCAGGCATTATTCTACTACTAACTAGGCATCTATAGCTCTAATAGAGATACCTTGGGCTCCTTCTCTTCTTATTCCATTATTTTCTTTTGATCAGGATGCATGGTATATTAACCTTATTTCATCTTGTGGGCCTTTTGATATTTATTTAGATTTTATTTTGATATTTAAATATATTGGTTCTTTATTATTTTTTATTTCACTCTTCTTTTATTCTTGAGAGGAAAAGAGAAGAGATATAATCTCAGTGAGCTAGTATAATTATAAAATAAATCATTACTAGAATGTCCCTGCTAGCTACACATATACCTAGAATTATCACTTCCAATAGGTATCTAATGTGATAAGTGCATTTGATCTAATAAAATAGGAATACTTTCAAAATTTGTATAAAGTAATCTAAGAGCCACTTCCACATACCTAGTAAAAGCATTCAATTATGACACCATTTAACATAATTCAAGATTTTATTTTCCTAAAGACTCAAAAACACAAAAATGCATACAATATGTAAATTAGTACCAAAAGAATTCAAGATTTTAATTTCCCCTTTTATATAAGTCATAAGCTCAGTTGATTTGGATTTTAACTTGGTTATAGTAATATCAAACACAATTCCAATTATTAGAGAAAACAAAAAACAACTAATCTAAGAAAGCATTGAAATATAATCTAGAAAACATGAAATCTAATCTATGGAAGCAAAAAATAAAAAGCTGGAAAGATTAAAATAAAATTAGGAAACTAGTCTATGAAAGCAAGAAATATAATCTATGAAAACAAGGAACTAATCTAAGAAAGTTGGAAATCTAATCTAATCCTACAACTACATTCATGTATCCATCATTACTCAGTAACATCAAGAGATGGTACAAAACTGAAGTAGTGCTTTAGTAATTATATGTTGACTAGATATGTAAGTTTGTTGCCTTGGAGGTCTTTTAGATGAAATGCATTATTACCCATGATCTCTAAAATCTGGTATGGTCCAGTCTATAGTGGGGAAAACTTGTCATGTTGTCTTTTCTTCTCATGGGCTTTATCCCAAAGTAGCACTAGATCTAAAATCATGATTGCTTTGAACTTTACTCTTTTATTAAACTTCCTCTTGACCACATCCTGGTGTTTATTAAATATATGTAAGGCCTTAGTCCTTGAATCTTCCATTTATATTATGTCTAAAAACCTTGATTATAATTTATCACTCAGTTTCATGTAGTTCTATGTAGTCATATAAAATGCAAAATTTGGGTACTTGTGTATGGATAACGATACCTAATCCATAGGTCCTCCTACTTGATTACACAACCCTTTTAGGATTTTATTTCATTGATTCTCATTCATCCATATCCTTTCACACTTAACCCTTGCTGACCTAAGTAGCTCTTTTAGGCCTAGATCCATCCCCTCAAGTCTCATTCTCTCTAGACAACATTGCCTAACTTGGAGAGGGGCACTGAAACCTAGGGTGTCTCATTTCTAGCACTATTGTCCAAGTGAAAAGTTGGCTCAAATGGTCATATTATCCTAGATCCTTATGCCAATTAATGTTGGCCTAATATGAATTCATTTAATCCATGATCATTAAATCCCTTATAAAATTCCATTTATAAGGGTTAACACTCATTTACAAAAGAGAAGTAAGAATACAAATAAGTACATTCAAACACTTTTCCTTATTCTTTGCATATAGCCTTCCAATATTATTCCAAGCTTATTCAAACCCTTATACCAGTCTCTAGTTATTCCAAGTACACTTAATTTTGCATCTAGCTATATTTTCATACATAATTACACCAAGCACTTTAATGGGAGAACTACATTAGCTTGATCCCTCCTTAGAGTATTGGTATGTAGGTAGTATGCCCACACATGGGGTGTGAATTGTATTTATCTTATCCTTTACACATTAACCCCTTATTTTTCTTTCCCAAGTTGTCATTCAAGTTTAAGCACAAATATCTCCTAGGGATTTGAAGATTAAAACTAGATGCACAATGACCTTCAAAAACTTTTGAGCTTTGATATTTCATTGATAGGGTAACACAAAGCTACTGAGCAGAACCTAGAAAACTCAAATCACCTAGATAATAGTGTCATAAAAGGACTACAGTACTAAATAATAGGGTGTCTGACTTTCAACACTCCTATCCAATTAGAAAATGAATTTTATGAACCTATTTATGACACTGTCCTAGTCTCCTATACATGAATTCTCAGACCTTGTCTCAGACCAGACAACTCAAAATAAGCTAAGTCATATTTTATCTTATTTATTATTATTTTTTGAAAAATTAAAACTACAATATATTTACATAAATTAGTGGCTTAATTATTTCACATTATTTACTAATTTACATTAATCTAGACCTATTTATTTAATTGGAAATAAAACTCCATTATTCTAAAAAATAATAAATCATTTAGTGAACCTGCCTTTGCACAAAAACCTTAAAAACCCTAGGGTAAATTATTTATAATGTTTTTACACAATTTATTTATTTTCCCTATATTTAAAAATAATAAATTTAAAAATTAATTGAAAAATTATCATATAGTTTGTTAAAACCCTAGTTTGCACATACTATGTCCTTTTTGCATACAAATACATTCCAAACACTATGAAAAATATGTTGCTAATTTCAAAAATATTTTCTAATTTCTCTTAAATTTTTCAAGTAAAATTATACAAATTTTATATAAATTCATATCAAAATTTTAAAATTATCATACTATTTTTTTTTTAAAAATCATTCAAACACCATTGTTGCATCAACTAGCTCCCAGTTATTTTTCACTAATTTTCCAACCATTTTTAAAATTTTATAATGGATATTTAGCTCAAAAATTCAATCTAAATTACAAAAATTCATAGTATTTTACACAAATATTTTTTAAAAAATCCCTATTTTCATGTTCTAGCTCCTATTTTTCTTCTTGAGGTATCACCTTACATGTATGGGAGTTTTGTATCCTTTTTATGCATATTCCAATTCCTTGTTTAGATTATATAAGCTTAATTTTTTCTAATATTATCCAATTTGTTTTCCTTATGCCACCTAAGTTCCTTGCATCTCTTCCTTCAAGACAAATTGAAAGACTTAGTGGCAATCCTCCTAAATTCACCTAAATTCCTACAACTTGGCCATATACCATGGATAAATAACCAACTCAGGTTCCATTTATAGATTCTACACACCCAAATTTCCCTAATTTCAATGAGGGTAATTTTGACAAAGAGTAGTTTGAAAATATTTAATATGATGAACACACAATGCTCATGGTCCACCACATTAGACTATTGATCCACTTCCACCCATTTTTGATAATTTAGTTGTACACAACAAATATTTGATCCTCCAAAAATTTAGAGAAAGACTTAAGGAACAACCTAAAGACATAAACTAACATTTTAATCTATCATGGAAATCAAAAAGGCTAAAAAAGTTGAGTTTTTCATCCCCATAGAGTAACTAGTTGAAATGACACTAAAGGGGCAACTATGTCTGAATTTCAATGAGGGCAATTTTGACAAAGAGTAGTTTGAAAATAATAATGATGATGTACACACAATGCTCATGGTCCACCACATTAGATTATTGATCCACTTCCACCCATTTTTTATAATTTATTTGTACACAACAAATATTTGATCCTCCAAAAATTTAGAGAAAGACTTAAGGAACAACCTAAAGACATACACTAACGTTTTAATCTATCATGGAAATCAAAAAGGCTAAACAAGTTGAGTTTTTCAATCCCATAGAGTAACTAGTTGAAAATGACACTATAGGGGTGACTATGTCTCAACAACCCCATATAATAGCCCAACATGCCCCTATGCCACCAGTTATAGCTAGTACATCCCTTTCTCCTGATGTGGCAGCCCTTGTGTAAGAGAAAAGATCTCTTCAATCCATGGTGCTACATCTTGAGAAAGGTACCACTAGACGCACACAAGCTTTGGATTATTTTTATCTTATACATACACCATTGGCACATCATAGTGATTCTACACCTTTTCCATAAGGTTTTCTTCAACCTAAGCTTACTCTTAATGATGTCAAGGGTGATCCAAATATACTTGAGAGATTTTCATGCAACATGTTTGGACTATGTACCTAATGACTGGCTACATACCAATCTATTTCCACGAAGCCTAAAGGATTATGATTTACAATGGTTATAAGTCTATTAAATTAGTTGTTTCATGTATTAAATCATTTATAAGACATGTTATTAGCAAAATTTAGCACTTACATCGGTGATAAGGTTTAATATGCTCAAATTTCTCAATAGAAAAAATTACCAAATGAGCATCTCATAGACTATATTCTTCAGTATAAGACCATCTTGGCTATGATTACTAGTCCCATGGTAGATAAAGAGCTATAGGACCTCTTCAAATAGAGTCTTCTACCATCACTTCATGAATCAATTATGTTCAAGTGATTCTCTTCCTTCACTAAATTGTGTCATACATTAAAGGAAAGAGAAGTAAAACTAATTTCAATCAAAAAACTCAAGTATCCAAGAATTCTAGACACAACTAATAAGAGTAAAAATAAATTCCCATACAAGGTCATTTTCAATGATACAAAGGGTAAAATCAACCTATAATGAATTCCAATTTAGAGCCTCTTCAATGTATAGTTTTATCATCGCCCCTCGATTTACTTTCTCACATCTTCCAAAACTTCCAACTACTATTTTATATTAGCTTTTGGATTGTAATATCATATCTGTCCCTCATATTTGGGAAGTTGATCCAACTAAACCTCTTCCCAAAGGATATTATTAGTAGGAATTTTGTGATTAACATAGGGCAATAGGCCACACTATAAATAGATGCATCAATTTGAGACATAAGACACAAGACTTGATAGATGATAACCTACTTGATATTAGAACTTTAGCTAAGCCTCCATAGGTAAAACAAAAATAGGATAAAGCTTTGAAAATCTTCTCAGATCCATTTCCATAGCATTCAAAATAGGATATAAGGGACACATCAGGGGTTCACCATGCACATCTACCATTAGTTACATACTAGGCACCTTCAATTGAGTCACATCCTTTGAGTGGTATGATTGGTGAGTATGAGTCTAGATTTCTAGCTAGAAATTTGATATCCTTCTTAGAGCAAGAGATTTTGGAGGATAATTTAGATTATAATGCACTCTTTATTAGAGCACATATTCATAATCATCTCATTCATAGTTTTCTCATTGATAATGGTTCCAGTGCCAACATGTGTACCATTACATTATTACAACATTTGGGCTATTCAAAGTAGGATATCACCCTAATAGATATAGTTATTAGTAGATTTAGTGGACAGATATAGATTTCATTGGGTGATATTGTACTTCCTTTATAGACTGGTCTGACACATGTGACCACACATTTCACTATAGTTCTTAGTGTAAGAGTTTTTGATATGTTACTTGGTCACCCATGGATTCAAAAAAATTAAGTAGTACCATCTACAGTTCATAAATGCATGAAATTCATTCACACTAATCAAGTTATTATAGTTGGTGGAGTTTCATATGAGTTACCACTACCCACTTCAAATCCATCTACTTTGTAGTCACCAGTTCTAGCTTCTCCACTAGTTTTAGTTTCCCTAATAGTTATAGTTCTTCCTCTAGTATATATTTAAACATAATTGACACATCCATCACCAGTTTTGAGGGTTGATACACTACCATAACTTTTGGATTCTAAATAACTTCTATCTATAGTTTTCCCCCTTATAGTAGTTTCATTGAGATCTCATGGGTCTACTCATAAAGCACATGTTCAAAGATCTTCTCCTACTTCTAGATGGGTCCCTAAGAGACCTATAGTTACATTCAATTCTTAGGGTTAGAGTGGGATCCCATAGTCAATTTCTACTTTAGATATTTTAGAACATCTACAACATATACATCTTTTAGAGCCATAGTCTTAGAATTTTTATCGTGCTTCACATTCATGCATGATTCCACTCCTTGATATAGGATACCATGATAGGGAGTCTTGTATGAGACACATCAATTAGTATCATCTTATCCCAACCTAGTTGTACATAGCCTCTTTTTCTTGATTGTACATATCTTATATAAAAATACAAAAATAATACAAAATTTCAAAATACAAAAACATTCAAATAATTAAAAAACACCAAAAACATTGAAATTGTATGCATCATCCATGTGTTACATTTCTAATATTGTGCTAGACTTACATTATCTACTCTATGCTATTGTTTATTTATTATCTACATTAATGTGATTCACTTGATCTTCTTTGAGTGTGTGTAGTGACTTTCAATTCCTTGATCACTTCATTCTACCCATTGAGGGGGCATCCTACTACTATATTTCAGACACACATTGGCATACATCTTCCCACTAGGGACATCTTCTACCTGACTAAACCATCTAGGTTATGTCACACTTACACCACACACTCTAGTTATCATGTTGACATACATTACTTACTAAATTAGATAAATTACCATATCAACACTCACTAGTATCTTGCACTTGTGTATTTCTTAGAATATACCTAGTTTTGTAATAAATATGTCTTGCATACTTTCACTCTTGATTTGATTAGTTATATGTGATTTTACTTTTCCAATTTTTACATTATTTCCTTTCTTTTTTTGTGTATCTAAATGTGATTTCATTTCCAGTTCTAGTTTTGTTTCTTATGTGTGCCTTAGGATATTTTCCAATGTCCTTACTTATATTCATGTGTGTGTACCTTTGTACATTTTCCAATGTCCCTTACTTGTACTCTTCTATGTGCCTGTGGCCCTTGCACCTATCTTTGCTTGTTTCATATTATGTGTTTATGTGGCATTTGAACAGGCCTTGTATGTTTGCTTTCTAATTTGAGTGACATGTGCCCATGTCCCTTGTTTGCATGACCCCTTGCCCAACCCCATATGCTTCTTACTTATTGATTTATATGTTTGTTTCTTGATTTATTCTCCTTGTTTTCAATGTCATGATCCATATCATGCATTTACCTCATTTTCTTGGATGGCATGATGGACATCATGCTCCATCCCTCCTTAACAAATAACAACTAATATCTAACATTTCCAATTCCAATTCAGTATATTGCACATGATTTTGAATTGTTATATCTATCTAGGAATACCCCTGATAATATAAAATTCCCTCAATATAAGCATCACTATATCTATAGATATCTTATCAAATATCATTGCTATATCATGTATCTATGCATCATAACACATTTGTAGAACTCTTTTTTTCTTAGGGTATTCATTATAGGTTCAATCATTCCTACCTTCCAAATAGGGGGTAGTAAAAAAGGGTTTTGTCATAGAGATCAAAGATCTTAATAGTCAAAACAATAGCACTTAGATCACCCAATTCAAAATCTAGAGGTCAAACCTATCAAAATAGAACAAAAAAATTATGAAAATTCTAGTGACAAAAAAATAATGATAAAAAATAAATTTAAGTATAGTTTTCTCAAGGAATCTAGATATAGGGGGTATCATGCATGGCATGATGTCTCTCACTTCTAGTTTCAAATTAGGTAGTTGACATAGATTCCAAATTAAAATCCATGTTTTAGACACCAGTGATTGGGGGCAATGTACATGTCACAATGGTCTTCTTTTATTTTCTTATTACCCATGAATTCTCAATAGTTTCATGCCTTACTCTATTTGTAGGTGGTTGGTATCTTTTTAAAGTTAAACTTTCATACAAATTTAATGTCTCAAGTACTCGAGTTTCTAAGTTGGCTTTCACATAAGCCTAGTGCATCAGTTTTGGAATGGATTTCATAAAGGCCTGATATCCATATTTCAGAATGGCCAAAAGTTCATACAAATTAATGTCTCAAGTAGTCAAGTTTCCAAGTTAGATTTCACATAAGCCTAGTGCATCAATTTTGGAATGGATTTCATAAAATCCTAATATCCATCTTTTAGAATGGCCAAAAGTGGCCTAGTTTCTATCATACATTCATCTATCCTTGCCACATTGTCAGTTTTTTATAACATCCATGGGATCCACGAGCCATATCATATGACATTTATTCTATACTAGTATCACTTCATATCTTCACTTCATGGGGAAATGATGGAGCCAAAGGGCCAACCTTGGAATGGATTTCATGAAGGCCTAATATCCATCTTTCGGAATGGCCAAAAGTGGCCTAGTTTCTATCATACATTCATCTATGCATGCCACATTGTCAATTTTTTATAACATCCATGGGATCCATGAGCCATCTCATATGACATTTATTGTATACTGGTATCACTTCATATCTTCACTTCATGAGGAAATGATGGAGCCAAAGGGCCAACCTTTGTATTCTTGAGCCACCTATTTAGAGGGATTAAACACATTGACTAGACATCAGTTATCACATGCATAATTCATTAGCTTCACTTAGTAGGTGATGATGGAGACAAAGGGATAGAATTTGTATTCTTGATCCACTTTTTGGGGAATTGATCACTCATCTTTGTTTATGATATAACTTTTGGTACAACATCATCCAACATAATCCAACATTACTCAGCCTTACTCAGAATCAAAATAGGTTTTGTATTATTTTGCATACCCAGTGAGGTGTACCCATTCCTTTCTCTTCCTTTATATTTTAATCAAATTTTGTGTGTTCTTATTTTATATCACATTTAATAACAACTAATCTACTCTTTGTTTCATTTTGTAGATTCACACTTACATAATTTACTCTCTATGCACTATCTATCATTACTCAGCATCACACAAGATTCGTGGTCTTCACCTTTGTAGGTAAGTTTATGTATGATTTCTATTTTTTTATTTTATCTTAGTATTTCACTTTTCTATATCACTAGAATAAATAGGGAGAAAATGTAGTCATATAAAATGTGAAATTTGGTTACTTGAGTATGGCTAAAGACACCTAATCCATAGGTCCTCATACTTACTTATACAACCCTTTTAGGTTTTTATTTCACTGATTCCCAATCATCTATAGCCTTCTAGACTTAACCTATATAGACCCAAGAAAATATTTCAAGCCTAGATCAATCCCCCTAGGTCTCATTCCCTCTAGACAATAGTGTCTAACTTGGATAGGAGCATTGAAACTTAGGGTGTCCTATTTATGGTGTTATTGTTCAAGTACAAAGTTGGCTCAAATGGTCATATTCTCTTAGATCCTTATCCTAATTCATGTCATCCTAATGTGAATTCATTTAACCAATAATAATTAAATCCCCTATAAAAGGCCACTCAAAGTCCATTTAGAAGGGTTGGCACTCATTTACAAGAGAAAATCAAGAATACAAGTAAGTACACTCAATATTATTCCCTATTCTCTACATACAACCTTCCAATATTATTCCAAGCTTATTCAAACCCTTACACCAGTCCCTAGTTATTTCAAATACACATACTTTTGCATCTAATTTCATTTTTTGACACAATTTCACCAAGCACTTCAATGGGAGAACTACATTAGCCTAATCCCTCCTAGGAGTATTGGTATGTAGACAACATGCCCACAGATAGGGTGTGAAGTGCATTCATAATATCGTTTACACACTAACCCATTCTCTCTCTTTCCCAAGTTGTCATTCAAGTTTAAGCACAAAGATATCCTAAGGCTTTGAAGATGAAAAATAGATGCACAACGAGATTTGTAGACTTTCAATATTCAATATTTTAATGATAGGGTAACATAAAACTATTAATTAGAACCCAAAAAACATAGATCCCCTAGATATCAGTGCCAAAAAAGGACTACACCACCAAATAGTAGGGTGTACCATTTTTAGTGCTCCTATCCAAACAAAAAATGAATTTTAAGAACTTATTTTTGACAATGTCCTAGTCTTATACCTAAATTCTCAGATCTTGTCTAAGACTAGATAGCTCAAAATAATCTAAGTAATATTTTCTCCTATTTATTCCTATTTTTATAAAAGGTAAAAATATAATTTGTTTACATAAATTAGTGGCTTAATTATTGCACATTATTTACTGATTTACTTTACTCCAGACCTATTTATTTAATTAGGAATAAAATTCCATTATTCTAAAAAATAATAAATTATCCTACATGAATTGATAAGTAGGTAGCTTCAACATAATTGGGACTATAGTCTTGCATCCATATACTAATAGATAAGGTGAAGCTTTAAGGTCTTGCTTGTGTTTAGTCTAGTCTACCCAAAGAGCATACTTCAATAAATTATGCCAATCCTTAAGCTTGTCTCCAATTGATTTCTTAATTACATCAATTATTTTTTTGCTTGTTGATTCTAATAGTCCATTTACCTAAGGGTAATGGTTAAAATCTAACCTAATAATTATTTGTTTATCATGTGCCCACTCAGTAAATTATGCTAATATGAAAGTCATTTGATTATCACAAACTAGAGAAATAGGTGTGTCAAATCTAGTTGTTATGTGTTCTTCCAAAAAGTGCATCACATCTTGTGCTCTAAATTTTTTTATGGATGTGGTCTTAGTCCATTTAGTGAAATAATATATATTAGTAAGATAAAATTTATGGCCTACTAAGGAATTTGGGTTGATGACACCAATAAAGTCTAAACACCACTAGGCAAATGGTCATCCTTAAACAACTAGTTGTAAAGGCATGATTGTGTGTAATTTTCTCTTGGCTAAGGCCTGACATTCATGGCATGTTCTCACATAAGCAAAAGCATCTTAAAAAACCATTAACTAGTATTAGCCCATTCATAAGATCTTATGGGTTATGGTATTCCCAAAAGGATGACCACTACCTATCTTTTGATGCAAGTTATCTAAGATTTATTTAGATTCATCTATATATACACACCTAATATAAATACCTTCATAATTTCTTTTGTATAGGAATCCCTTCTTAATCATGTAATAATTAGCTTTGAGCCTCAAAGCTCTTCTTCTCTCTATATTAAGCTCAGGGGAACAAGATCTTGTAAGTAAATATTATATTATATTATTATACCATTCTCCTTTAGATACTTGAGATTCACATACCTCTTTAACTATGATGCATGGATCTAGTTTAGTCATTAGTTGAATAATGCCTTGCCCTCAAATGATCTTTTCAAGATTGATTTCTATGTCAAGTTCTTGAAACTTGGAAATAAATTTGCCTCATCATTATCCTGACTCATTCTATGATAGGGTGAGCTTAACAATAGGATCAAACATGATGGTAGTGACTTTATTACTCAATATGTAATGTCAAAACTTCTTTACTACTTTGATAAGTATAAAAATCTATTTATCAATCATAGAGTACCTAAGCACTACATCATTTATATTTATGCTTATGAATGTGATTGGATTCTCAGTCTCATCTTTATTATACATGATGAAAAAAAATTGTATGCTATAAAGTGAGTATAGGTAAAAATATTCATTAAAATATAGACTGATCAACACTAGAGCCTATGATAATTCAACTTTAATGTCTTGGAAAGACTTTTGGGCTTCAATTGTCCATTGTATCTTGACATCTTGCTTGAGCATGGTATTTAAAGGCCTGATGATCTCTACAAATCTTGAGATGAACTTACTTATGAAGTTAGTCTATGTAAAGAATGATTTAAACTCCTTGTTGTTTAGTGGCTGAATTTTTAATCACCTAAATTTTAATTGGATTAATGGTGATCCTATCTTTGGTGATGATGTGGCCTAGAAGATTAACTTTAGTCACTCTGAATATGATCTTATTTGGGTTTAATGAAATATTTAACCATGTACATCTCTTGAATATGGACTATAAGTGACTTCTATGGTCTTTCTAATTCTTTAAAAATATCATAAGATCATTCATATAGATGATTATGTATTTTACTATCAATCCCTTGAATGTGTGATATATGGTGCATTGAAAGGTAGTTCTTGAATTTATTAGGTTTAATGGTATCCTCTTACATGTTTAATGTCCCCAATTCATAGTGAACATCATCTTCATTCTATCCGTAGATTCCATTAGTACTTGATTGTAGCCTAAAAATCTGAGAAGGATATCATTTTAAAACCACTTAATATTTGTATCACCTCATCTAGAGAAGGTAGGGGATAATTATATTTTTCAAAATCCTTGTTTAGATTTTTAAAGTCCACACATAATCTGATCTCAACATTCTTCTTTCTCACTAGGACCAAATTAGCTACACAAGTAGAATGTCAGATTGGAAAGATGATTTTTGCATTTAAAAGCTTCTCTACTTCTCTCTAAATGAGAGGATCTAAAATAGGATTGACTAGTCTTTACCTCTAAATAAATGGTTTATGATTTGTATTCAATGGAATCCTATGAGTAATGACCTATGGATTATATACTTTCAAGTCTTTATATTCCCAAGCAATGATGTCCCTATATCAAACAATTAGATCCTTCACTTGTTATCTCTCTTTTGGGGTAAAAATAAGGTTGATATTCACATAACATGGGTTATGCTCATCTCCTAGATTTTCCTTTCTAAATTTTGATGCATTGAATTTTATCCATCTTAGTTGTTGTGCCTTAGGATCTATGTCAAATGGTCTCTCTAAGGAGACCAAGAAAACTAGAATTTGACTCTCTTTGAGTTGAATAATGCCCTCTTTGTCTAATTCCTCTTGCTAGAGGTAATTAATGTCCTTGTCATCAATGATTTAGGATTTGAATTCCCATGAATTATTTAGAAATTGGATAATTTATTGGTCATCATCAAAGGCCTAGAAATTTTCTACATTATCTAGAATAAAGGGACATAGTACCAATTCAATGGAGAACTTATTTACCTTAGATTCCTATAGTATCTCTAGATTAGTATAAGCACTAGCTAATGAATCAATGGTTTGATTTTTCTCTATAAAAAGTGCTAAGATGTTGAAAGATTCAAAGCTTTCAATTAGGTCCCATGTTTTATGCTTTTATCTTCTCAAATATGACATCTTACATTGATATTTTTTTATGACCTTATTAACCACCAGTTCTAAGTTTCCAAATACTAATATTTTCTTGACATTATTCTTGAGTGAAAACTATATTACCAAAATTAAGGTCTCATACTTAGCTCTATTATTAGTACATGGAAATTGTAACCCGTATGCTGCCAAGAATTTTTTACCTTATGGATTAATCATCTTGATTCCCACACCTGATTATTTCTTAGATATAACACCATCAAAGTGTAGAGTCCACATCTTATTAGAAACTCTAGGTTGTAGATTTTTCACTTGATTTTGAGTAGTAAAATTATAAATACCAATGTTGGGTGACTCATACTTTACCTTTTTATTCTAAACATTATACTCTATAGTGGGATACTTCATTCTTGGCTCTCTATCAATTCTAATTTGATTTTTAACTCTTCTTCGTGGTAGTAATATATGAGAGAAGTATATCAAGAAAGATTTATTGAGTGTTTTAGACCAATCCCTACTTAGCAGAAATCCATAGCCTTAGGGTATATCCACCACTATAATATCAATGGTCATTTGAACTCTTGGCTTAGATGTTACTTGAATGAACACATTATTCGATTCTCCAACTACTAGGAGTGTTGTCTTATCTAATTTTGAAACTATCATCTTTGAAGGGCTTGGCATCAAACCAATATTTTAACTTATGGATGTAAGCATGCCAGTTGTAGATGCTTTAGAATTAGCTAAATAGTTATAAATTTTCTTATCGAATGCCTAGATAGTCAATAGAAAGGGTGAGAACTCTAGCTTGCTCTTGTAGATGACACTGTCATCAACAATTTTCACTTCATCTATGGATGCTTTCACTTTTTATATAGTCACCTTTTTGGTAATGAAATTATAGAGTATCTCCTTTTGTTTAGTGATATGTTCTAACTCATGAAGAGTTATATTCACCTTGATCTTCTTCATATCCTCAATAATATTGTATCCTCCTTGACTTGGTTCTTCTTTGATCTAATATTGATGATTACCATTTGAAGGGGGTAGATTACTATCTACTTTAAGGAGGAATCACTTTGTTATTTGGAGGAGTCAATGTTATGAATAGTTTATTATTCATTAGATTGTATGCACCTCTCTAGAACTACTAGAAAACATGAACTTCAGCCATGTTGTCCTCTGACTCATTGTCATATTCAAATAAAAAAGTGAACTCATGATTTTCAAAGCACATGGTAGTGATGGAAGAGCTAGGATTTGGATGATGTTTAGGAAGATTATGCATCTAATCTTATCTAACCACCTCTCTTTGAAATATTTTGAATACTACATAAAATTCAATGCAGTTGAGCTCACCATGATCGAAAGTATTATGAATTTTACACCAATTGGGAAGTTCCATCTCTACTATAATGATTTAAGGAAGTTTTTTATGCTACTTAGGCTTTTTGAATGGTCTATTGTACCTATGTAATCCAATATTATGATTACTAGTTGGGCTATTTCCATTGCCCATCTTCCTTTACATATTCAAGAAATTATTTCTCAACATTTGAACCATCTTATACATAGAATATAATTCTACCCTTATGTATTTTTTACCTTGTAAAATAGTAGTAGGGAGTGAAACAGCTTACTAGTTCTACTAATAACCATTTCCCATCACATAATTATTCAAGTAACTAAAATTTGGCCATGTTGTCTACATCAATGGAGGTAGTGTTTATAATTGGTTTTAATTGAATGTCAGGACATTATATCTTGATGTGGAAGTAGATTTAGTGTTGGAAAATTGTTGTTGACATTGGGCACTCTAGGCATCTAAGGATTGATCTACCTATCTATGGTGATAGCCTCTTCAAATTCTAACATCAAAGTGTTAGCTATAATTAATCTTCTCAATAACATTGTAGTGATAGGGTCTATGTAATTTTTATACATTTCCAATGCTAATGCTACCTTTAGTTTATATCTTAGGGTCAACTAGTTGTACATATTCTAGCACCTTACTTTGAAAGCATGGATGGGTTCACTAGGATCCCTCTTCATGCTGATGAAGTTCTGGTATACTAAACCAAGATTGGTGACTTGTCCAAATTGTAAAATAAAATATGCTTGACATTCATCCTAAGAAGTTATGGAATTTTTCATTAGATTTAAACACCATTCATAAGCAACATCCATCAAATTAAAAGGAAATAATATGCATGCAACATCCTCATCTATGAAAATTATGGAAAGTAGTTTTTAGGATTCCAAGGCATATCTTGCACATTTCTTAGGAAGGGGATAGTAGATATAACTAATTAGGGTTGTTGATAAACCATTAATTGATTAACAGGTAAAGGGTTATTTACAATTAATGATTTCTCTACTAGAGGGGGGATATTTTGAATTGGGGTATTGGCATAGTTCTAGGTCTCTTATGATTTGATAAGGGTGAGACTAATAAAATAACCTAGGAATTATATCTGGTCACTCTCCTAGGTGACTCTAGTAAAATTATACACAAAGGATAACTACTACTATCAAGGGTATTGGCCTTCCTTCTAGCACCAATTTAGATGTTTTAATGTGGGTTTTATGCACACCATAGACTTAAAAAGGTAGCCTCTAAAATTTTGGGATTTCAATGGAGGTAAACTCCACTCCAAGGTAGAAGTAATAGGCATGCATTTTATTTAAACCTATGGATAGAATAGTGGTTAGGGAATGTATGATATTGACAAGGTTTTTGGATAGAGGTGTGGTTCTTAATAAAGGTAGTGAATCTCTATATGAGTTGGATGAATGGTTGGTTGTTAATATAGAGTGGGTATATCTCAAAACAAACTCAAAATGGAGGGAAGGGTAAGGAAGAAATGAAAATTTCTATGTTTTTTAGGAACTACTTCCCTCAGTGGTTTTTAAAAGGACAAGTGATCTCAAAACCTATGCCTATTGGTAATAGCAATTACACACACACACAGTCAGACATGACTAATAAGTATAAGGAGATAAAGATGTAAGAAATTCACAAGCCTTAAATAAAATTTTCTCCTTTTAGGGTAGCCATTGCACACCCTTAATTAGGAGATTATGGCTCGAGCTAATGAAGTGTTTGAGGCAATTATTCCACACATAAAAAAAACTACATCCAAGAAAGCACTCATACACACTAATAATTATGAATCAGTTTGAACATGACTATCTTAACCAATATATGTACCAACCTTTCAATAGATTTTACACATCTAAAGATTAATTTATCAATCAAAATAGTCAATAATCTATTTTTATCTATTACATACTAAAAAATATTGAAACATATAACCAAGAAGTAATAACTAATTACACAAAAATTGGAAAGAAAATACACAAACACATTCATTAACAATCAAAACTAATGTTGCTCATATATTCAAAAATTCTCTAAATAAATCCAAGTTGGATTACAATTTTTTGTATATATTTAGGAAAGGGGTTGCCTCATCCTCCAAGTTCATACAAGGTCTTTACATGTGATATTCAAAACATAAGTTGTAATTTTCATCTAAAGTTATATAAGAGTCTACTTGTAGTTATCCATTTTAAATAGCCTTTGCCAAAGTTATGCAACATGTACATGTGTATAAATATAAAGGCAAATTTTTACAATTATATCTCAAACTATAAGCAAAGTTTAGAATATGCACAATTTATCAAAACTATACATGCCTCCTTTTATAGGTTTTTAGAACAACCTATTGATCTTTCAAATTAACCACCTTTAAATAAAACTCTGATATATGCATGAAGGACCAAAACCACTTTACCAATGTTTTAGAACTAGTGGCACTATTGTTAACCATAACTAATCTTAACTGTGTGTTGCACGTTCACCCACCCCTTTTATAGAATTTTGATCTTCAATTTTATATTCATCATTTAGATTAAGACATGCATGTTCATACTCTATATTAACTATGAGACCCAATATCTATTGATAAATATAGATCAAGTGTCTAAAGATCTATGTATTATATCCATAATGCCCTACAAAATTTTGAAATTTAATAAATGTCAACATCTTATTAGGTCTAGGATATTTGAAAAGTCTACCTAGGACTTGCACTATCGATCCTTATATACTAGTTTAATGTGGTTCATTATATTTTAGTGTTTTTAGTTCATTGACTCTTATATGATTAAAACTTGTCATTCCCCATTTTTCTCTACTTCATATGTGTGTCACTTGACATTTGATCAAGTCATCTATGCTCTATGTATGAGTCTCCCTACTTCTTCTCATGGGTCATTGGATCTATTTACTAGGTTCTGATGATGGTGACACTTGTCACTCTCATAGATCTTTGACATTTAAAATTGATCTTATACCATTTTATCAAATGGGACAAAGTGGATGCACATCATAGGATCTTGGTTTATACCTTTTGACTTATACTTTGATCATGTGATTATGCCACTTGGAAACTCTCTACTTAATTTGGTACCTTTAATAATTTTCTATCGATCTTACACCATTGGATCAATTATATGGATTAATGTGAACTAATGATTTTTTGGGTCCACTTTTGAATCAAAATGGGTAATTTATGAAGTTAAATTTGATGTTCATGTGACCATCAAATGATGTCTACATAAATGCCAAATTTAATTTCATAAATTAGTCATTACTAAGGTTAAATTTGATGTTTGCACAATCATAAAATGATGTCTTTGTGATCATCAACTTAAGTCCATAATATTGTCAAATTTAATCTCTTAAGTTTGGTACATTTCTACAGTTAAATTTGACATTTGCATGACTAATAGATGATGTCTTCATGACTTTCAACTGACACCCGTGTGACTATAAAAATTAATCTCATCAACTTGACATGTGTCACTTATTTGAGATTTCTTGCTCCTATAAACATAAGCAAAAAATGACTTATCATAATACTTTAGGAAATATGTATAAAGGACCCTACATGAATATTCTAGTCTAAGGTCTATTTGGTGTTTTAGATTTGCATCATAACTGAGTAGAAGATTTCTTAGGTTTCTTACTCAAATCTAGTCCAATATGGGATTGACCCTAGGCTGTGGGTCACCTATCATAGGATCAGACCTCTAGAGAAGGATGACTTCCTTCTATATCTATCACCTAAAAAAAAAATTTACCAGGAAAAGGGAGAGAGAAATGGGTAACAAAGCATAAAAATATGTAAAGGAGGTGATGCAATAGTAATGTGATTGTTCATCCACTCTATCAAAAATTCTAAAAAACACTAATGATATCAGATCTATAACTCCAAATAGTCATTTATGCATTAATATTTCATGCAAAGGTTCACCAAAATATCAAAACCTAAGGGAAATAATGGAGAGGCCTAGTTCCATGCACTAACCAATCAATGTATCCACTTTCTAGATTTAATCAAATTACATTTAACACTAGACATGACTTGTAAAATAATATAATCTAGTACCTAGGTGAGATCCATATTTGACAAGGGAGAAGCTTCTACGACATATACAAATCAATTTGACATTGACACACTATACCAAAACAATAAAATATGAAAATATTCCTTTATTATCTCAAGAGGTTATAAAGATCAAATCTGGGAAAAGTCTAGTCATGCCCAAGAGAGGGATTACCAAGTTATTTTTAAGGCTAAGAAGCATGTATTTATTGAAGAGAGAGAGAGAGAGAGAGAGAGAGAGAGAGAGAGAGAGAGAGAGAGAGAGAGAGAGAGAGAGAGAGAGAGAGAGAGAGAGAGTTATGCATTTAAAAAATTCCAACCAATTTCGATGGATTAGCATTCTCAAAGATGCTGAC
This sequence comes from Torreya grandis, assembly GCA_037957365.1. Lineage (NCBI taxonomy): Eukaryota > Viridiplantae > Streptophyta > Pinopsida > Cupressales > Taxaceae > Torreya > Torreya grandis. The sequence goes on from JARHVA010001449.1 coordinate 924,992, forward strand.
TCATGATATTATAAAAAAACAAGGTCTACATAAAATAATTGAATGCTACATGATCTTTATCCAACCACCTAGTGTTTTTTTGGAACTTTATGATATCATCTAATGATATACTAACAAAGATTATGTCTTAGAATTGGTAGAATTATGCCACATCTGCATTAGGTGACCAAGTTGTTTATGCTCATTGAAAATTGACCCTTATGATAGGAGAGAAATGTCTCACTATGATCATGTTCACATCTTCATTTGTTCCAACGTAAACCTAGGTCCATTCTATAAATGAAAAACCAATGTTAGATCATTTATTTTCACATAGTCAAAATATTAATATAAAACCTACAAACTATTTGACCTTGATTTATAATAAATGGTTTCTATTTTATGTCTAAATGACCTAATTTACCTATATATAGCTCTGTTAGTAATGCTTGGTCCTGCTAGTTCTATCTAGATCATATTTTAGCTTTAGTTTTTTTGCATCTACATACCTCAGTCAAAAATTTCCCTATCAAATTTTTTTAAAAATGTCTAGGTTTGCTTTTATTTGATTAGCCATCAAAAAATAACTCATCCCATTTTATTGTGCCCAACTATATTTATTCTTATTATTCTCATGGATTCTACTAACTCTTTTAACCTATCTTGATCTATTAGTCATTGTTCTATGAATGTATACAAGTCCTTGATTTCCTTCCAAAAGATCCCTTTGACAAGTTGAATCAGGTACTATCAGATCAAGATAGATGAGCTCACACACACCATATATCTCCTTGGTCCCACTTTTCTATCATTTCTTTTGCTCCATCAGATCATTTGTATGATTGAATGTTGATCATTGATTTATCTTGAACTCATCCTTTTGTCAGTGAACATGCAACATTACATCCTCACTTGATGAACCTACATAGTTAGATATTTTCTAACTTGCATCCTTTTAAGGGATTTAACCTAAGGACCTTTTGACTTGTTTGACTCCAGTGTGGGATATTATATCTCATGTGTCAGTATGGAGGCTCATGTGGACCATTATATCTTAACCAAATTCAAACCTTTTATGGGCCTTTTGAACCCAAACGGTTACTTTCCATGTCCTAAATTTGATAGTCATGTAGATATATTATTAACTTCTTGAATTCATGCATGCCATTAGATCTTTACTTGGTTTTAACATAGATTATTGATCTTTAATCTATTTGAATACAAATGGCTATTTTTTATGGCTTAAACTTTGACATCTGCATGAATGTATTTAATGTCCACATAACCATAATTGCATATTCAAAAACCAATGATCATATTCTATGCTTGAATTTGAGACTTGTGAGGTCATCTTGGATTTTTTGAAATCAAATGGCTATCTCCTATAGCCTAAAATTGATATTTGTACAACTTTTGGGATCACAAATTTTACGAGCTATTCCTTTGGATATTTTGCTTATATATTTTGTTTAGGGCACCTTCCTTGAAAAAAGACCCTTTGGAACCCTTGAACTAGACCATTTCCCCATGAAATGACCCTTTCAAAAATAATTATAGGGCACATTACTGTAGAAAGATCCTTCATAAATTTATCGATCGTAATTTTGTTGGAGAAATAACCCTTCAAAATTTCTATATAGCACCATTTTATTGAAGAAATGATCCTTAAGGAATTATACATAAGACACTCTTTAGTGAAGAATTACCCTTTGGAAAAAGTGTTTTGGCCACTTTGATTAACAAAATAACCTTTAGGAAAAAAATTTGGGACAAAATGACCCTTAGGATTTTACTAGGGATAAAATGTTTGAAAGAATTCACACTTAGAATTTTTTGATGCAAACAACTTCTCTGAAATAAATAAATCTTTAGATGTTTCTTCAAACATTTTATCTAAAAGAATTCATGACTTCAAAAACTTTGTCTCAGACAATTTATCCAAAAGAATTCAACACTTAGCTAAAAAGGCCGAAAACAAATTTCCCAAAGGAAATGTTAGGAGTTAGCTAGAATAAAAGCCTGAAGGAATAGATGCCTAGCCCAATGAAATCCTGATACAATTTTATAAGTAAAGACTTGGGCCAAAAAAGGCTTTTTTACTTAGATTTTTCAAGGCCTATATATTATTCTAGACTCATACTTGATCCATGAAATCTCAAACACTATTAAAATCTAATCAATTGCTTGATCTTTGCGATTGTAGATTTATTCTTTAGAAATTGGAAAAATACACTTCTAGGCAAGATTAAAGTTTTTCAAAATATTTTAACTCTATATGATCCCTTTATTCCATTAATTTCATGATAAATCCTATCTAAAACTTGCTCCATACTTGATCCTCAATAAACTACATTACATTCAGGAAATTTTGGTATGTGGGGCAAAGTTGGCCAACATCTTTGACAACTCAATTGGGTAGCATGTCTACTATGCTCAAACTCAAACCATGTACATGACCTTTGACTCATACCAAATGACTACAAAAAACCTCTTGATTTGCAAAGACAATAGACTCCACCAAAATAAGGAAGGAAATAAAAAAAAGTAGGGAAACTATCCTAAAAAGTAAATGCAAATAACAAAGCACTTATCTAGGATAAAATATAAATAAACTAATCTAATTAACCATGATAAAACATGATCCACCTGGATCAAAATATAAATTCATGAATTTTCTCATTCTAAAATAAGGTACAAGATATAAAATATGGGGTTTATTGAATATGACCTTTGAAGAGGCACTCTTTTTGCCAATTATTTCTCTTAACATCTCTTGAAATGAGCCATCAACAAAAAACTAGTCACAAACAAAGAAAAATTCATCTTGCACTTATTGATCTTTTTTATGCTACTTATCAACTACAACCTTGTCAAGTGACATATCATCTATGCCTTGTACTTGAGTGACCTTATCCTTCTTATCAACTACTACAAGTTCATCCATCTCTTTAATGAGCTCTAAATAGTCAACCCAATATATATCATGATCTTGAATAGGTTCCTCTTGATCAAATTTTTGAATATCATGATCTCTAATGGGTTACATATCCTTAAAATTTTCTTTAATCTCTTGTAAAAATTCAAAGTATAGCTATCAATCATATTTTTTTCTTCATTTTGATCAGCCTGAATAGGATCATTTTAAAAGGCACCTTCATCTTTCTCAAGTGGAGATATCTCAATCTCATTTGTGACATCATCTTATATCAATTCCTCATGTATTTCTTCCACATAAAGACCATCCTTCTCACGTATACCTGAGATAAATTCTTCAATATCAACTACAATCTTAGTTTTAACTTGTAACTCTAGTGAAGTATCAATGAATAACTCTTCATCATACACTCTTTAATAATCTTCTTCACACTCCCCAAGAATTTGGATTAAATCTACAACCTCTTTCTCTATTTCCCATAGAACATGCTCCTTTTGAAGAAGGGTGATGGTGGGAGGGTGATGAAATTCATTTTCTTGAGAGGGAGTATGAAGTATGGGAGATTGATCATGATCAAATTTAGAGATATTAATGGAAATGGAATCATGTAGGGGTTTTTTAAGATGAGAGAAAGAAAAGCTTTTGAGAACTTCTAATTTTTTCTCTTTCCACTTGTCAATTACTTCATCAACATCTAAAATAATTTTATCCTTGTGGATAAGTTGAGATTGAGGGGTAAGTGGTGAAGAAAAGGGACTATAAGAAGGTTTATCTTCTTTATTAAGATCTTGAATAGGTTTTCAATTCCAATTATGAATCTTCATTGGGTCACGTTGGGCTTAGTCATGAAATTTATGATAATAAGGAACACAAGAAGACTGGTAAGGAATATAAGAGGGTTCTTTAGATAAATAGTTTGATTCACCTTTCTACCTCTCCCAATCCTCCATATTTTCCAATAAAAAAATTCATTATTCATTCCTCTCCTATAGGTCATTGGATATAATTAGAAACAACCCATTCACTTCCTCATACTGGGAATCTAAACATACTTTTCTTACATATGCTAGAAATTTGAGTTCTATCTCATCCATATTTTCTTAGAGATAAGGCTACTCATGTGAAACATCAAATCCATATGGAAAAGGTGAAATTTTGTCTTGAGACTAATATGGTTCATAAGGAAGTTAAGATTCATGCTCTTGATAATAAGGATCATCGAAAACTTGATAAGGCTCATCATGGCTTTGATAAAACTCTTGATAATGCTTATTAGGCTCATAAAAAGGTTCATATAGATCATGATAAGGTTGTTATTATCCATGATAAGGATGATAAGGAGGTATTTTTTTGGGATATTCCTCATACATAGCCATGGAAATAACTGATTTAACTTTTTTTTTTGAATAATGGAGTTTTATTCCTATTTTAGCTAAGGGTATAGATTAAAAAATCAATACAAACTATAAAAATAATTATAGTTCTAATTTTTATTATTATTTGTCTTTTTCACCTTAATAAAAATAGAAATAAATAAAAATAAATATAACTTAGCTAGAAAATATATTTAGATGATTGATCTAGAGGTTGAAAATGGCTAGGCAAGACTAGGAAGGTGTCATAAACTTGAATCTGGCTTTCATTTGGTGAAAGGATAGGAGTGCCAAAAAGTGGATTCTTTGGTGTCTAAAGAAAATTTCTATTCCTATCACTATTATCTAAACTGATCATAGAGTCCTAATACTTTTTGTGTAGTTGAATTGTGCTTGTGTGAGTGTGCTTGTGAAAAATTGAGCACTCATTGTTGATAGAACTCATTTTAGAGATAATTTTGTCTTTAAACCCTAACTCTCCATCATGCTTGATAAAATTATATTTGAGTCATTTGAGAAAGAGAAGGGTTTAGTGTGTAAGATAAAATGACCATGCAATTCACACCCCTTGTGTGGACATGTTGCCTACATACCAATACTTTGAAAAGAGATCAAGCCATAAATAGTTATCCCACCTAGTGTGTTTTGTGTAATAGTATGATGTGGATGTAAAAATCCAATTTGATAGTTTTTGAGGTGGCTAGGTACTAGTATGAAGATTTGAGTAGGTGTGCAACTATGTTGGGTGACTATATGTAGGGAATAAGGAAGTCTACCTTAGTGCTTTATTTGTATTCTTGCTTTATTTGTAAGTTTTATCATCTCCTTTGTAATTGAACTTTGAGTGGGTTTTTATAGGGAACAATTGGTCATGGGTTATATGTATGTACACTAAGCTTATCTAATTAAGGATAAGGACTAGATGTAAATAACCATTGTGGCTCAAAGTGAAAATGTATAGGATCACCAAAAATGGGACACTTTGGGGTTTAGTGTTATAGTCCAAATTTGGTGCTCCTATCCTAGAGGCTCAAGACTTGGGGGAATAGGATTGGCATAGGGAATACTATTTGGATGAAGTGGAATCAATTTTTATGAGGTTTTCTATGACTAGTAATGAGGAAAAATGCTTCTAAAAGGGTAAAAAAAACGAAATATAGATGGGGTCTCACAAGCCACACTCAAACTACCAATTTGGATATTTTATTTGACTACATTTGCCACTCCCCCCCTACCTTATTCTAGTGATGTAGTAAAGTGAAATTTTAGGATAAAGGAAAAATAGAAAGCATACCTAAACATACCTGCAAGGGTGAATCCCATGAATATTTGTGATCCTAAGTGTGTGTAGAGAGCACAATGTGAAGCATAAATATTCAAGAAAAAATAAGGAATAGATCAATTCTTACTAGACATGCTATGTATAAAAAAATAATGTACAAAGGTTGGGTAAAAATGAGAGGAAGAGGAATGAATACACCTCACTAGGTATGCAAACTAATTAAAAACCTATTGTGATGTTGAGTGATGTTGAATGATGTTCGGTATGTGTTATACTAAGAGTAATATCATGAATGGAGTTTAGTGCTCAATTCCTCAAGGTTGGATCAAAAATATAAAGGCTAGTCCTTTGGCTCTATCATCACCCACTAAGTGAAGATATGTGATCATGCATGTGTTAATCAATATTTGGACTGTGTGTCCAATCCTTCTTAGTAGGTGGCTAAAAAATAGAAAGGCTAGCTAGTCCTTTATCTCCATCATTGCCCGCTAAGTGTGAACTATGAACTAATACTAGTATGAATGTGTGTCATATGATATAGCTCATGAAGCCTATGAATTCTTTATAATATAACAATATGATGTGGATAACTAAATGTGTACTAAGAACTAGGCCAATCTTGGCCACTCTAAAAGGTGGAGATTAGGCTTGTATGAAATCCACTCCAAAATTGAGAACTAGGTTTATATGAAAGCCATTCTAAAATGATGCCAACCACCTATATATAGAATAAAACACACAACTACTAAGAATACCTAGGTAATACAATAAACTAGAAAGAAAAGAAGTAAAATGTGCTACACACATTGCCCCTAATCTCTAGTGTCTGTAATATGGATTCTGATTTGGAAGTTGTACCAACTACCCAATCTAAAATGAGAAGTGAGAGCCATCATGGTGTACATGATGCCCCCTACATATAGATAATATGAGTAAAATTGTACTAAAACTACCCAATTTGAACTAAATTATACTTGATAAAACTATAATTGACTTTACATTTTTGTTTGTTTCTAAAAATTATAAGCTTTTAGCTATTTGGATAAGAGCACTAAAAAGTGAACACTTTTGTGTTATTATCCAATTTTGGCACTCTTGTCCTTTATTATTTATAATGAATATTCTATATTCATCACTATTTTTTTGGTCTATTCTATGTGTTTTAAATTTTTATTATTGTTCTAAGTGTTCTAAAAACTAATTTTTGATGGGTAGAGGGCTCTAATCTCTCTGAAAAAACCCTATTTATTTCCCCCTCTTATAAGGTTAGGAATTAAAACCCTAAAATGACTACCCTAATAAGAAAGAGCCCTATAAGTGTGTTATGCTATGAGATACATGATATATCAATGATAACCCAAAATATGTCTCAAGATGTAGCGTAGTTTGTATTGGAGATTGTTATATCGATAGGGGTATGCCTAGATAGATGTAAAAATGTAATATCATGTGAAGTATACCAGACTAAAACTAGAAATATAATTAGTTTTTAAGGAAGGATGGATAATGATGTCCATCATGGCAACCAAGAAGGCAAGTTAATGCATGATGTGGATCATGGCATTTCAAACAACTAAGAAGCAAATAAGCAAACAAGAAAGTAAGGTAAGAAGCAACAAGCTTACAAAAGAGGCCAAGGGGCCAAGAAAATAAGGGACATGGGCACATGCCACTCAAACTAGGAAATTAAGTATATAATGCATGTTCAAATTCCCACATACACATGTAAGTGCAAACAAGCAATATTGGCATGAGGACCACAAGTACATACAAGAGTTCAAGCAAAGGACATTGGAAAATATCCTAAGGCACACATAGGTAAAAAAATAGGAACTGAGAAATGCAATCACATCTAGCTACTCAAATAAAGAAATGAAGTCATCTAAATGCTATAAATACTATTGCATCTAACTAATCAAAGCAAGAAGTGAATGTATACAATACATGTAGTACAAGACTAGGTAGATGCTAAGAAATACACAAGAGATATATACTAGTGAGGGTAGATAGAATATTATATGTAAGATAGTAATTAATGTACATCAACATGATAACTTGAGTGTGTGGTGTAGGCATGACATAACCTAGATGGTTTAGTCATGTAGAAGATGCCCCTGATGGGTAGATATGTCGATGTATGTCTCAAATGTAAAAGTAGGATGCCCCCTCAGTTAGTAGAGTGAATTAATCAAGGATCTAGGTATTACTACACACACTCAAATAAGATCAAGTGAAGCATGGTAATGTAGATAAATTGACAAACAATATCATAGGATAATAAAATATAACTCTATTATGGTAGTAGAAATGTAAATCATGGATAATGAATATAATTAAAAAGTTTTTTAGTCTTTTGAGTTATTTGACTATTTTTCTATTTTGACATGTTATATTGTTTTTGATATTTTGAAATATTGTATTATTTTTGGTATTTTGAAATATTATATTGTTTTTGGTATTTTCAAATAAGGTATGCACAAGTAATAAAAAAGACACTATGTACAAATAAGCTGAGAAATTATGTACAAGAAAACAAGAAAAAACTATGTACAATTAAACTGAGTATTTATGTAGAAGTAGAAAGAAATTATGCATAATAAAATGTGTGTAATAAAAGACTATACATGAAATCTATGTAAATACATAATATTCAATGGATTTTTGAGTTTATTTCCTTCAAGTGAGGCTAGATGATACACTTTAGGGATAATAGTTTTGATAATGAGGTATGAACCTAGCTAATTTGGTTTCAATTTTCCTTTGATTTCTTCTTTAGCATTGACATTATGAAGATTTTATTTGAGAATTAGATTAGTAAATTCGAACTCTCTGGTGTGAACTTGTTTGTTGTAGGATAATTGTATACATTGCTGGTAGATTCTGAGATGTTTAACTACTTGGATGCATGTATGGTTTAATTAATCAAGCTGGTGTATATGCTTTTCATGATACTAGTCATCGGTAAGGATACCTTTAAGGGAGATATGCAGAGATGGGATTTATAATTCTAATGGAAAAAATGCCTTTGTGCTATAAAAGAGTGTATAAGGAATGGCTCATGTGGGTGTATGAATACTTATGTTATAATTCCATAACTTAAAAACTAGTTTATTGCGCCAATCATCTTCAAATTTGGTCACTATTTTTCTCAAAATGTTGTTGATGGTTTTATCGGTAGCCTCTGCTTAAGTATTTCCTTGTGGGTAGTATGGAGTAGAGAACATGTGTTTAATCTTATATTTTTTGAAAATTTTCTTGACAATCTTATTCTTGAATGATGTTCCATTATCTAAAATGATAGATGTGGGTAATCCAAAGCCTGAAATAATATGAGTCATGAGGAAGCTAAAAATTTCATCACCCATGGTAGATTGAAGTGGAATGGCTTCCACCTACTTTTTAAAGTACTATTTAGCTATGATGATGAACTTATGTCCATTGGTAGACTCAAGGTTAATATTTCCAATAAGATCAAATCCCCATAACATAAATGGCCATGGAGAGAAAATAGGCTACAATTGTTGTGATGGTGCATGATGAAGGTTACTATGTCATTAACATTTATTGCATAGATTTACATATTATGAACATTAATCTTTCCTAGTGGGATATTAATACCCCTATTGAAGCAATTTTTGTGACATGGCCTTTCCACTAAAGTGACCACCATACTCATTATCATGTATCTATGTAAGAGAAAATTTGGCTTCTATTGAAATCAAGCATCAAAGAAATTATCCACAAAAGGATAACTTAAAAAGGTCTCAACCAATGATTACATAATATAATACTTATTTTTGTAACTTACATTTGTCATTTTGTGAGAAAGTGTCTAGTGTAATAGATTTGTTTAGAACGTTATAGATATCATAGAACCACTCTAGAGTTGTATAACTATATGCAGTAGGTAAGATGGAAAGGGAAATCAAATATACATTGGATATTGATGGAATTTATAATCTTTTAATTGTGAAAATACCTTGATCATCATTGATGTTGATAGAAATTAGAGATGCATCACTTGCCATTGCATCTATGTATCAATTATCTTTAATTGGTATATTTTCTATAGAAAAGTAGCTGAAATATGATGATAAACATTATACCATTTTTTGGTATGGGATAAGATGTTCTTATTTTGTCTAATAGACATCATTTAATTAGTTTATCATAAGTTGGGAATCACTATAGACTTGAAGAGATATAATTTGGAGAGTGGGTAGCAAAGATACCTAAGATAAGTGATTCATATTCTATAGTGTTGTTGGTGCAGGAAAAACTTAATCGATATGTAATAAGATCTATGTGACCAGAAAGGTCAATAAAGACAATGCCTACCCATGTACCAAATATGTATTGAGATGAATAAAATAACATGGTCCAAGTGTTAGAATGAGTATAACAGATAGTAAAATCATCTCTAAATGTTTCACTAATAGGATTAGTGCCCAAGAGTGGTGTAACTACCAAATGATCTACAATGATTTAACCCTTTATTGATATCTATAGAACTATTTTAAAGTTAAATTCTATTAATAACATGACCCATTTTGTGAGAAACTAGATAAATGTGGGTTTTCCATTAGAAAATTTAAGGGATTTACTTGTGTGATAACCTGAGTCTCATTATTGATCATGTAATGTTAAAGTTTTTGTGTGGTAAAAACTAATGCTAGACATAGTTTTTCCATCATAGAATAATTTTTTTCATAATCAACTAATGTGTGACTGATTTAATAAACTAATCACTTAATATGTTGATCATCATTTTGTGATAAGAGTGCTCTTAATGCATAATTTATTATTGAGATATATAATAAGAGAGGCCTATTAGGTATAGATGGTATTAGAATAGGTGGATTAAGAAGATATTTCTTGATTGTGTCAAATTTTTATTGACAGGCTTGGTCCCAAACAAACTTTGTATCTTTCTTTAATGATCAAGTGAATGACTAAGTCTTAGCAATAAGTTGATCTATAAAACAATATATGGGTTGGATCTTACTTTGTAAGGATTGAAGTTATTTTAATTTCATGGGAGGTGGCATGCCAATAATTGTTTTGAATTTCTTAGGGTTAACCTCTATACCACACTAAGAAATAATGAAACCTAAGAGTTTGTTTGATGTAACTCCAAACACACATTTCCTTGGATTTAATCAAACATTGTATTGCTTGAGTCATTAAAAAATCTATCATAAATCAATGGTGTGATGTTTTCATTATTTGTATTTAACTAATAAATCATCTACATAGTCCTCAATGGTGTGTTGAATCAAATCATGATAGATATGTTTCATATTACTCTAATATGTGGCTCTAATGTCTTTAATCTAGAATACATGACAATGTAACAAAATGTACCCCAAGGTGTTGTAAAAGATGTTTTCTCTTAATCTTCTTTAGTGAATTTGATTTGGTTATATCTTGTAAAGCCATCCATCAATGATAACATTTCATACCCAATTGTGGAATCTATGATCATGTCAATGTTATGTAAGGGGAAATCATCTTTTGGGAATGCCTTATTTAAATCTCTATAATTAGAACAAAACTAAATTTGTCCATTGGGTTTAACCATGGGGACCATATTGGAAATCCATTTAGGGTGTGCTATTGGTTGAATAAAACTAGCATCTAAGAGGTTCTAGATGTCATCTTTGACTAAGAGAGCCACCTTAGGATGCATTTTGTGAATTTTTTACTTAACCAATTTAGCATCAAGATATACAGGAATATGATGGACCTCTATAGATGTATCAATTCCTAGTATATATGAGTAAGACCAAGTAAATAATTCTAAAAAATATATCAAAGTTTTATGAATATATGTATCCTCTTACTTTCATAGGGTAGTGACTAACAAGACAATGCAAGGATCCTAATCAATTCCATAATTGAAAGTAATTATTTCTTTGTTAAGCAATGTGGAATGGCGTAGTGTATATGGGGTTGTAGGAATAGTATTATCTAAATCAACTGGTATGTCTTGGGAAGAATCTAAATTTTCTCTAAAGTAAGCATGGGAATTTGTGTGATGAGGAAATATGTTCTTATGATAGCACTATGGGAGGTCCTCATATGCTCTAAGAAATTCTAGGAGGGATTCACCATTAGAGAATTCATCTAAGGTAAACATATCTAGTAAAACTATATCATCAATAAGATCAAGATAGACCAATGATAATGTAAAATAATTATTAATTGCATGTTTTATAGGTTCAATGGGTGAACAAAACATTATATGTTTTTAAGTAGTGGAAAAGGTTTATCATGAATAAGGGTAAGCTGATATCCCAATCCTTGATTTCCATATTGTGTGGATGCCTCAATAGGATGGATGATTCCTTACTTTCCAAGACCTTTTCCATGACATTACATATTATGAAGATATTTAAATGTAAAAGGAGAGGTAAAGTGGTGATTTTATATCGGTGTTATTATAAAACTTAGAAGCTTTTGATGTGTTGTATGGTTTTAAGGTACACTATGAGTAGCAGCTTATGTAAGTGTACTACCAAGATTAAAGTACAAAATGTAATTATTTGGATATTCAAAAAATTTATCGTATTTAAAATATTTATTGTCTATTGGGAACATGTATATGTAGCATTTATGACTAAATATTATACAAGATGGAGTGTGTAAGGAACTACATGCATATCATGAATCCAAGGCTGACCAAGTAATAAATAATAATTGAGGTCATTTGGCATGACTTGGTAAGTAGTTGGCAATGTCTTAGGTCCCAAAGTAAGATTGAGTGTTATTTGACCCATGAATTTTCATGGAATGTTGTCAAACCTTTGATGTTCATGTCATAATGGTCTAGATTTGTAGGTTGTATATTAAGATGTTTAAGGAAAGAAATGTTTCAAATGTTGAGTCCTAAATGGTTATCAAATAACACTATTTTTACCCTAAAATATTTAATTCTTAATTAAATATATAGGGGTAGATTTTTTTCAATGAAGTGACATGGGGGTAAATCCTCTTACTCAAAGGAAATATGATCTTCAGTCCATTGCATTGTTTTGAGGATATAGACAACATAAGTTGGTTCAATAGAAATAAGAACTATGGTATTATGAAGGGATACATATAACACATATTTATAAGCATCCAATCATTGAAGGAGATCAAGATTGAAATTGTATCATAAGGGGTTCTAAATTGATTGACAAAGCTATATCCATGGGTGTAATCAACCTATCTATCTTCATGAAGTTGGGTGATATCATGTATCATATGATCTACTATAGGCATAGCATTGGTATTAAGTGTGGGATAAGAGCTAGGTGAACCAAGTTTTAAGGGAGTAGGGATAGATATAACCATTAGTGTTTTTTATGTTTATTAGTGATAGGAAGATACTCAAAAGTAGCCAAAGAGTTATATACATCTAGGTAGAAACCATGTATGTGGGATGAAATGCATATAATTGGAGTTATAAGTTATATAACAATATGATTATGAATAAAATTACACATGAGAGATAACAAACAAGGGATACATAGCATGAAAATTTTCACTGATGTATAAAAAACTTTGACTTAAAATGTGAAATTTCTAAAATGTTTAGAAAGATGGAGTTGAAATTTTTTTCCCATGATAAAGAGAGAGTATATAAAATAAATAATGACACCTTATATTAAATAATAGTAAACATTGCTTAGAAGGAAAGGGATCTTAACATGTTTATCAATACATTTTTGAATATCATCCCATATTATAAAAAGTAAGCATCCAAGGGAAAGACTGAAGCTTTGCATTAACATATAATAAATTTCATCATTCATATACATGATATGAATGAGTATAGACTCTATTATTTGCAAGAAATGTTTTGAAATAATTGAGATCCATTTTTTTTTTTATGTGAAATCTAATTTATGTGTAAGGTGATACATCAAGAAGCAAAGGGACCTAGTATATTCAACTAGGGTTTGAAATAAAATGACTTTTAAAATTACTATGGTGAATTTCAAAATTTAAATTTGAAGTTTTGATTTATAAATGTAGGAAAAATTAGAAAAATATTGATAAAATCGATAAAGAATTTTACCTAGGGTTTTTAGGGTTTTTGTGCACAAACAAAGTAAGTCAGGTTTACCAAATGATTTAATTTTTTTTTAGAATAATCAAGTTTTATTCCTATTTTAGTTAAGGGTCTAGATTAATAAATTGGTATAGAATATAGCAATAATTATAGTCCTGATTTGTATTACTATTTATCTTTTTCACTTTTATAAAAATAGAAATAAATAAGAAGAAATATAACTTAGCTAGAAAATAGACTAAGATGGATAATGTAGAAGTTGAAAATGGTTGTATAGGATTGGGAAGTTATCATAAACCTAAACCTAGTTTTCATTCAACAAAAGGATAGGAGCACCAAAAAGTGGATACTTTGGTGTCTAACACTATTATCCATTCCTATCACTATTATATAGACTAATCATAGAGACCTAAATTTTTTTGGGTAGTTACATTGTGCTTGTGTGAGTGTGCCTATGAAAAATCAAGAGTTGGTTGTTGATAGGACTCATTGTAGAGTTAATTTTAGATTTAAACCCTAATCCTCCATCATGCTTGATCAAAAAATATTTGATCTACTTGAGGAAGAGGGGGGTTAGTGTGTAAGATGAAAATAATGTGCAATTCACACCCCTTACGTGGGCATGTTTCCTACATACCAATACTTTGAAGAGGGATCAAGCCATATGTAGTTATCCCACCTAGTGTGTTATGTTAATTAGTGTGATGTGAATGCAAAATACCAATTTGATAGTATTTGAGGTGGTTAGGGACTAGTATGAATATTTGAGTAGTTGTGCAGCTATGTTAGGTGACTATATGTAGAGAATAGGGAAGTTTGCCTTAGTGATTTGTTTGTAGTCTTGCTTGCTTTGTAAGTTTTGGCACCTCCTTTGTAAATGAACTTTGAATGGGATTTTGTAGGGAAAAATTGGTCATGGGTCAAATGTATTCACACAAAGCTAACCTAATTAATGACAAGGATCAGATGGAAATGACCATTAGGGCTAAAAATGTAAATTTATAAGAGTGTTAAAATAGGATAGTTTGGGGTTCAATGATATAGTTTGAATTCGGCATTCCTATCCTACATGCTCATGACTTAGGGAACATGATTATCATAGGGAATACTATCTATTTGAAGTGTAATAAGGGTTTAAAAGGTTTTATATGACTGGTAATGAGTAAAAAGGTGTCTATAAGGGTTAAAATAACATGAAAAAAGGACCTATAGATGGGGTCTCACAAGCCACACTCAAACTACCAATTTAGACATTTTATATGAATAAAATAACATAAGGATAATGCAATGAAAATGAAATTACTTGGAAACCACTTGGACTTTAATAAATAATTTCTTGAGCTTGGAAGAACCAAATTCTTCATGAAAAACATTGTTGCAATTGTAATTCCTCTAAGATTACCTCCAATGGGTCCCATCAGACATGCCAAAATTATTGGTGTTCTAGATTGACACCCTAGATAAAAAGGGTTTATTTAGGTCCTCTTATTAAATATAATCCAACATGGGATTGGCCTTAGCATTTGGGTCATCGATCATAGGGTTAGACCTCTGGATAAGGATAGCTTCCTTCTGGATCTATCACCTAAACTAAATTTTAACTGGGAAAAGAGATAGAAATGAGTAACAACACATAAAAACATGTAAAGGAAGTAATTCATTAGTAATGTGATTGTTCATCCACTCTCTAAACTTCTAATAAAAACTAATAAGATCATATTTACAACTCCAAATGGTTATTTATGCATTAGTATTTCATGCACAGGTTCATAAAATATTCAAAACCTAAGGGAAGTGATGGGGAGGCCTGATTCAAGGCATTAACCAATCAAATTATACACTTGATATCTCTAATAAAATAACATTAAACACTAAACATGAATTTCACAATAAGATAATATAGTATTTAGGTGAGATTAGGATTTGACAAGGGATATATTTCTACCACATATGGAAATTAATTTGACATTAACATACTATACCAAAATAATGAAATATGAAAAGAGTCCTTTATTATCTTAAGAGGTTATAAATATTAAATTAGGGAAGAGTATATTCATACCCAAGAGAGGGATTACCAAGTTATTTTTAAGGCTTAGAAACTTGCATGTATAGAAAAGACAAAGAGAAAGAGAGCTATGCATTGAAAAAGGCCCAACCATTTCTGATGGATTAGCATTCTAAAATATGTTGACTCATGATATTATCAATAAATAAGGTCCTCATAAAATAATTTAATGACACATGATATTTATCCAACCACATGATGTCTTTTTTGAACTCCATGATATAATCTAAAGATTTGTTGACAAATATTATCTTAAAAATGGTAAAATTATACCACATCTACTTTGGGTGGCCAACTATATTAATTAAAAAGTGACCATGATGATAGGTGAGACACATCTCCCTATGATCATGTTCACATCTGCATTTTTCCAACTCAAACATGGGTCCATTCTATAGATGGAAAACCGATCTTAGATCATTGGTTTTTCACACAGTCATAATATTCATAAAAAATCTACAAACTATTTGACCTTACTTCACAATCAATAATCTATATTTTAGGTCCAGAAATTTTTTTACCTATATGGAGATTTGATAGCAATGCTTGGTCCCACTAGTTCCATTTGGATTATATCCAAGCTCTAGTTCTTTTGCATCTACATGCTTGAGTCAAAAACTACCTCGTCAACTTCCATTGAAAATGTCCAGGATTACTTTTGTTTGATTGGCCATCAAAAAATGATTCAACCCATTTCATTATGTCTAAATATATTTATTCTTATTGGTCTCATATATTTTTCTGAATCCTTTAACCCATCTCTCTCTCTTGATCATTATTGTATGAATGCATGCAAGTCCTTGATTTCTTACAAGAAGATCCCTTTGACAAGTTGAATTAACCGCATACCATTAGATCAAGATATACGAACTCATGAACACCATATATCTCCTTAGTCCCATTGTATTATCAATTTTTGTGCTTTATCAAATCAATGGTATGATTGAATGCTAATAATTGATTTAGCTTGAACTCATCCTTTTATCAGTGAACATGCACCATTGGATCTTACTCTGATGAACCTGCATTATTAGATCTTATCCAACTTGTATATCCTTAAGGGATTTAACCTAGGGACTTTTTGACTTGTTTGACTCCAACACAGGTTGTTAGATCTCATTTGTTAGTATGTAGGCTCACATGGACCATCCGATCTTGATCAAATTCTATCCTTTTTAGGGCCTTTTGAACCCAAATTTTTACTTATTATGGCCTAAATTTGATAGCCACATGGAATTCTTATTAAATTATTGACTTCATGCATGCCATTTGATATTTTCTTAGATTAAATGTAGATCATCGATCTTAAACTTATTTGAATATAAATGGTTATTTATCATGGCTTGAAATTTGATGTTTGTGTAAGCGTATTCAACATATACATGATTGTCACTACATATTTGAAAACCCATGGTCATCTTCTCTAATTGAATATGACACTTGTAGGGCTGCCTTTGAAATTTTGAAATCAAATGGCTATCTCTTGTAGCCTAAAATTGAAGTTTGTGCAACTACCTAGATCACTAATTCTACATGTTGTTTCCTTCAGACCTTTTGCTTGGTCATTTTTTTGGGGCACCTTCTTTGAAAAAAGACCCTTCGAAACCATTGAACTAGACCATTTTCCTAAGAAATGACCCTTTGGGAAAATTTTATAGGGCACTTTATTATATAAATATCCTTTGAGACTTTGTCTATGGCACTTTCATTGGAGAAACAACCCTTCAAAATTTCTGTACAGGACCATTTTCCCTAAGAAATGACCCTTTAAGACTTTTGCATCAGACACTTTTTGATGAAGAAATACCCTTCAAAAAAAGTGTTTTGGCCACTCTGCTTAACAAAATAACCTTTTGGAAAAGTGTTTGGGACACTTTATTATAGGATGACCCTTCAAAAAACAATTTTGGATAATTTTCTTGAAAGAAATGGCCCTTAGGCTTTTACTATAGATAAAATGTTTGAAAGAATTCACACTTAGCCCTTTTTGATGAAAAAAATGTTCAAAAGAAATAGGTTTTCAAATTTTGCTTTAGACATTTTATCTAAAAGAATTCATGACTTTGAAAACTTTGTCTTTGACAATTTATCTAAAAGAATTTAACACTAGCCAAAAAGGCCTGAAACAAATTTCTCAAAAGAAATTTTAATAGTTAGCCAAAATAAAAGCTTGAAAGAATAGATTCTTAGCCCAATGAAAGCTTAATAAATATTTATAATTAAATACTTGGCCAAAAAAGGCTGCTATAATTAGCTTTTTCAAGTCCGTATATTCTTCTGGACTCATGCTTTATCCTTGAAAGCCCAGAAACTATGAAAATTTATTTAGATACCTACTCTTTGCAACTATAGACCTATCCCTTAGAAATAGGCAAGATACACTTTTAAGCAAGCTCAAAGTGTTTCAAAATATTTAAAATCTATATGATCCCTTTGGTCCATTAATATCATGAGAAATATTGTCTAAGCCTTACTCCATACTTAATCCTTAAGAAACTACACTGCATTCAAGCAAGTTTGGTATGTGGGTCAAAAATGGCTAGCAGGTCTTAGTATTATTAAAATAAGATTTGGACTTGGGCTAGTAATATATAAAAGAGATCCTTCATCTTAATCTTGATGACCTAGAATACAAAAATATGATTGGGACCCTTGGCTAAAACATTAAATCAATCTTAAGACATAATGAAGATTTTCTCTAAGCAAGGGTGCCACTTAGTAGTATGGTATTTTTTTGGGGCAATTGTTGAAAAATAATTATCATAGGAGAATTGTTTTGGGATTTATGTGGGGGAATTGTTTCAGCTAAAATATTCACAATAATTATCTCTAAGGGTATTTTTCATTGGACAACATATCTAAGACACAAAGTCTAAAAGAATTCCATTGTGGGTTTTATTTTGAACAAAATGTCTATAGCAATTCTCTTGAAGACCCAATTCTCTCAAACAAAATGTTTGAAAGAATGCTTGAAGGGATGGTCTCAAAAGGGGTGAAGGGCATGATGTTTTAGATAAAATGTCTAAAAGAATTGGTTGAAGGGAAAACTGTCATGGATAAAAGTCCCAAAGGAATTGGCCAAAGGGAAAAAGGGCCTAGGACAAAAGTCTCAAAGGGACAAAACACTAGAAAAAGTAATAAAGGGTAAGTGGCCATTGAAAAAATTTTGAAGGGTCATGTTAAAAATGTCCAAAGGGTCAGTTCAAAAAGTCTGAAGGGCATGTTCTCTTGGAGGAATTATTTTGGGATTTTTACATTAGACAAAATGTATAAAATACAAAGTCTAAATAAGTTGGCCTAGGGAAAAATAGCCTAGGAAAAAAGTCCCAAAAGGAAAGCTCATAGCAAAAAAATCCATTAAAAAAGTCCTAAAGGGTAACCACAAAAGTCCCAAAGGGCACTTTCAAAAGGTCAAAGGGTATGTTTATAAATATTTAAGTAATATGTGTCCTTGAAAAAACTTATAAAGGGTAAATCATAGGGGAAACAGGCATTTCAAAAATTCCAAAGGAATTCTATCAAGAAAAATGGCCAAGACAATATTCCCGAAGGGTAGATTGCACCAAGCCTAAAGGGTAGGTTCATTTCCTTAGGGAAAATGTCTCAAAAAAATGTTTTAAGGAATTCAATTGGATCAAGAAAATTATCTCAGATAAAATGTCTGAAGGAATGGTTTTAGAGGGAAAATACCTAGGATAAGTGTCCCAAAGGATAGGTGCAAAGGGGATGAAGGGTCTATTGTAAAGGTTCCAAATGGAAATTTCAAAATTCCAAAGGTTTATTTCAAAAGCAAAGGGGATTGGAACAAAATCCTAAAGGATAAGTCCTAGAGGACAAAGGATCTAGGACAAAAGTCTTGAAGGGTAAGTGGAAGGGCTGAAGGGTCTACTTCATGGAAAAAGTACTTGAAGGGTCTACTTCATAGGGTAAAATGATTTAGGACAAAAGTATCAAAGGGTATTTCCCTAGGGAAAATAAGCTACATACCTAGTTCCTTTAGGGGAACTATTTTAGACAAAATGTCTATAATAATTTCCCTAACATATATAGGTCCATGAAAAAAGTGTCAAAAAAATAAATCCCAAGAGGATAGCAAAGTTAGCCTATGAAAACATAAGTCCACATTAATTAGAATGAATATCAAACATGATAGAAAAAAAATATTTAGTTTATGGAAACACAATACCAATGCCATCTTACCAAAGTATGAAAGGAAAAATCATGATCTTTTCCTATAATTTACATAAATATATAAAAGAGGGGTCTCAAAATCAAGATAATAGTTTGAAAAAGTGGGTCCCCATTTCCTATGAAAAGAAAGGGAATGTTGGGTACAATAAGATTTAGACGAATTTGAACAACCATATGTACCTATAGTATTATATTTGTTAGGTCCACTTTCAAATGAATATAACTCATCTTGAAATAACTCAAAATCATTAAAAAATTAAATACAATCCAATTCACGATGCTTTGAAGTGTTATGAACTTTACAATATTCAATTAAAGATACATCACATATGTTTATTTCAAGAGTTTTCTCATTGATAGATGACTCATTTTTGTTTTTGTTATGACTATTTTGGAACCTATTTGTAGGTCTGTTGAACCTATGGTAAGAATAATTCCTATTAGAATTTTTCCCAACATTACCTACTTGTCTTTGGAACTACAAAAAATTGGTCCTCAATTTTTGAACCATTTTGAGTATGGATTCATTATTACTCTTAGATGCCTATAGATTATGGATTTGGCATTACTATATATTGGAACTAAATCTCTTTGATCTTATGGATGAGATCCATTTGTAGTGTTATTTAGGAATCCTAGGTTTTGACTAGGATCAGCATGACTCAAAGGTAATTGTTTTAACACTAGTGTTTGATTTTAAAAAATCATGTTCTAATTATCATTAGGAATGAAATTTAACATAGGATTATTAGGATTGACATTGGGAATAGCATATGCCAGTTGACCCTGGGGTTGCATTTGATCACTTATTTTCATAGCTTCATCATAGGCTATGACCAATGCATTTATGACTCCAATATATCTTTTTAGGAACATAAAATTCATGAGATTTAAAGCATCCTTATACATTTATAAAACTAAAGGTTAAAAAATTATATAGGGGTATATGGTTCTAATAAACATATTATATAACCTGGCATTAAAGGCTCTAATGGTTTCACTTGAATCTATTTTCATAATAGTGAATTGTTGATAAAGGATACATAAGGACTCATGATATTTCCAAATTGGTCAATGAAAATACTTTTAAAATTATTCCTGCTGGTATTTTAATTCTTAGGAATGTTGATAAACCAATCAAATACCACATATTTAAAATTAAAAGGAAACAATCTGCATTCAACACCTTCATGAGTGACATTCAATAATATTAAAGCAACCTTAAAATATATTGATATGCTTTTCAACAGTAACCACACCATTAGGACTGAAAGATGGTAAATACTTCTCAATATTTCTAAGAAATTCATATAGCCATTGATGTAAAACCAAAATAACCAAGCCATACCTTCATAAGGATTGAACATAGAAGTACCACAAATAGGTGAAGTAGCTTGAGATTTAGAAACCTTGAGCTTACATTTATTTACTATTGCTTTCCTATGGACTTCTAATGAAAGGAGAGGCATGCTTGTCTATGAACATGACCTTTTCCTAATTATTGGCATTTCCATCTTGTAAACTATATATAATGTTCAAAAAATGACGTATAAACCTTATCTTTGTGAAGAATAATGATCAAATCTACACGTTAAGCAAATTTTGCACAAATTCATATGATTATTTCTAAAACATGACTATCTTTAACTGAATTAGCTCAAATATACCCTTAAACTTGAAAATATGAATGATATTTACACTTATACATTAAAATAAACCTAAATTTTCAAATAATCAACCAATATTTGAACAAAATTGTTATCACTAACCTTGAACACATTGAATTTAAGAAGCTTAAACTAACTTTGCAATAATTTATCATAAATCTTCAAAGAATGGCTATCTTTAGCTAAGTAAGCCTAAAGACTAGTTTGAAACCATGAATATCAATTATATTTTCACAATTGGGCTAAGAAAAATACAAATATGTAAAGAATCAACTGATATTTGAACAAAATTCACTAAAATTAGCAAAGATACTTTAAATTCTAAAAGCTTTAGCTAAAGCCCTTCTTGTAGTACTAGTGGAATGTGTCCCCACTGATGCCTAAAAGTGTATCATAGGGGTTTACATAGTGTTTAAGATACACTTATAATATATATATTAAAATAATCCATTGCATGAGTTGTAGGTTGTGACCTTCCTGATATCTTTAGTGAAACAATAGCAAAATAAGAAACTATTTCACAAAAAAGATAATATAGTTGGTTGTTGGGAGTAACCTTCATCTTAAGCTTGCTTGTGAAAAATGAAAGTAATTTAAACTAATTAGATTTAATTATGACCAAAACCTAAAATATAAATTATAATCTAGTGTATACACCCTAAATTGGTCAAGCAACCACATATATCATGCCTTTTTATAGTCTTCTTTATAGGAGACTTTGATTCGAGAATACAAGCCTTGTTTACACTAGTCATGTATTTATTTTGCTTGTCTTGGTCTTATTTCTTGATTTTGTACCTTTTTTCTCATTACCAATCATTTAGAACCTTTTGAATAGTGATTCCACCTCAGTCAAATAGTATTCCATATGTTAATCCTATTCCCCTAGTTCTCGAACTTGTAGGATAGGAGCACCAAAATTGGATTACAACATCGGACATGGAAGTGTCCCATTTTTGTCACTCATATCCATTTTTTTTAGCCCCAATGACCATTTTTATTTTATTTAAGGATCCCAAACCCTTCTTATCTTCTCCCTTAAGTTTTATTTATCTCTTCTTATGTCGACTAATGTGAATAAATCTTTCAAATTCAAAATAAAGAGTCTCCTATATAAAAGAATTCAGAAGTAATTTTATATATAGCACTTACTACTTTGGAACACTAAGTAATTAAAAATTAGTTAATAATATAGCTCAAAATTTTGCATCACACATAGATTTTCATGTTTGATCAAGGAAGGGCCTAGGCAAAAGTTTATTTTTACATCTACCATATGCATTGATTATGCACATTACCTAAGGGAGAACTAAATCTGATATGATACCCTAACTTGAGGATTAATATAGGTAACAATAAAGATAAGAGGGGTTCTAGATCATGTGATCATACTTCCCCTAACCTAACTTTTTCCCCTTTTGATGTGTTTGTTGTTTCATGTGTGTAGCTAGACCTAGGGTTTGAGAAGAAAATAAGGTTATACAATGGCACATAAAAGTGATCACAGAGAAATAATTACACCTATAGGACCTTAAAATCAAACCACACTAGAATCTAAAATCATAAATTGATTTGATAACAACATCAAAATCAAACAATAGTGATGGATGTTCCTATCTGCATAACAATTTTTGGCACTCCTATCTAGACAATAGTTATTGATGATCCTATCCAAATCTATTGATCATATCTAGAGTAATTTTAAGTTGAAAATCTGGAAACAAATCTTTATTCATGACTATTCTTGACTGTTCCAAAACTTGTAAATGACTATTTTGTCTAGATAAGTCATTTTTTTCCATGTAATTAATTTGGTCAAATTGATATAAATCTATGTTTTATTATACTTGTTTATATTTTACCCCTTAATCTAACCCCTTTATTGTTTAGTAACTAAACCCTAGTTTCCCTTAAATAATAAAACATATGGTGAACCTGACTTACTTTGAATAAATCTCAAACCTTAGGTACTCCTAAGGTTTTCCTTCACATTTTTTTGCAAAAATTCAATTTCAAAATTTTAATTTTTGTCTAAATTTTTTATAAATTTATTTTATTCAAATTTATTTTAAAATTTAAATTATTTTAATAATTTCAAAATTATAAAACTCCAACCCAAAACCCTAAATTTCCAAACTAGGTCCTCAAACCCCAAGCCTTCCTCCCTTACAATTTTTAGATAAAATTTTTGGATTTTTTTACTAATTTTTTGGAGTGTCAAAAATATTATCAAAATACCTATGTTAGTAGTAATTTTTGCATTTATTTTTTTAATATTACTTTTACATAATCTCTTTGGTGAAAGAAATAAAATGGACACTAAGGCACTTCTTCCTTCTCATCCCATAGATAAATTTCTAATTTTTTATTATAATTATGACAATTAATGGACAAAATCAAAAAATTTCAAATTAGCCAAAAATGAGGAAAATGATTTCATTTAAAATGAAGATAATTAGTATTTTTTTAATGAGGAATATCATGATGCATATGAAAGTCATAGTGAAGAAAAAGTAGATACATCTTCTTCTTTCAAACCTATCTCTTTTATTCCCTCTTCCAAAGAAAATGATTTTGATAAATGGGAAAGATAATTTTCACCTCATTATCTTAGGAACAATATATAAAATGTATAAATTAGTCATGAAATTCCAAATGAATCTCTCATTGGTGATAATTTGCTTGCATTTAAACCTAGTCACATGCACTCTCTCTCTTTTACTACTGCTATGTTCAAATTAAAATAATATAAACATAATAGAATCAAATTTTCAATGTATATTTCAAATGATCCATGCCATGCTCTTAAATCTACTTTTTCATCTCAAAAAATTTTAAAAAAAAATCTAAATGATAACTCTCTTACTCTTACTTCTCATATTACAAATGAAATTAATGCATGCACTCCATCCAAGGATAACATAGATGTCCATAATAATCCAATTTCACATGACAATTTATTGCATATTATAAAATAATTAATTTATTCTCTTGCCCCTCTCCCTAGTGATAATGGAAGTGATAATGAGTATCATAGTGAACATGCAAATGAATATGACAATGAGAGTGAATATGAAAGTGATACTTCTACTTCTCCTCTTTCAAATGAACAAAATTTTGATTGTGAGAATGCATGTAATAATGGTCACTATTATGAATATAGTGAAGAATAAATTCATCTCATTCTTCTAAATATTCTTTCACTCCTCTCAAACATAATGCACTACAAAATGTTTCTTCTACTTATATGCATGATTCTATTTTAAATTATGTACATGTCAATGATAAAATAACATCTTCTATTCAATTAGAATGTGATTCACTAAATAATAAATATAATAATGAATATCCCAAGACACCCCCTACTACAATATCACCTTTTTCTCACTATCCACCCAAAGGGAATGGTAGCCCACATCCCTCTATTAAGGTCCAAGTTACCATTCCTCCAAAGGTTCAAATGAGGACACCCCCTCTCTATGATACAATTGCTAAATGTAGTATTCCCATGGCTAAAATAAATGATCAAATTCAATGTTTAAATGAACCAATTAAAGATAATAATATACCATACCAAGAGATTACTTATTTAATGTATGTAGTTGGTGAATTACAACACCAAATACATCTCTTTCCTTTCAAAAATAAGGCTTATAAGTCTTGGATGGATGGCAATGAATTGTATGGTAACCCTCTTATAAAGACATTTTTCAAAGATTAATTTTCTAAGGACTTATAGATACCATCATTTCCTCAACTTGATGGAATTAGAAGTACATTTAACATCTTAAAGCCTTTTAGAAGGCTTTTCCATCTCATGTGAGCCCTTTTGATTCTACTTAAGTTGTTTCAATAAACATTAGTGGGTAATGTAGAGAATTTGTTCTTGCATATACTCCCTATTAGTTCCTTGCATAAATATGATGAATTAGAAGAGGCATTTATCAGATATTACATAGCAAACATGGGCCCTCATATTACATATGAGAAACTTGCCATATTGCATTAGAATCCTTTAGAGCTAGTTAGTGATTATATCTTACCATTTAAGACTTGTATGTTACACTTGATCTATAAAATAATATATTTAAATTTTTAACATATATTTATTAATGGGATTCACCAACCCATCATAGAGCTTATATTATATTAGATAGAGTCCTCTTTTAGGAACTTATGTTATATAGTTTTAGCCTTAGAGAAGATATTAGGATTGATTGAGTTAGATTCAGTTGATCAACTTACTTTATATTTCATATCATTACCTCCATCTAAAACTCATAACACAAATCATCTACCATGTTGCAAATAATATAGGATACCACCACTATAAAAGAAATTAGTTAATAACAAAGAACTAGTTTCTAGAGCACTGCCTACAATATGCATTATAGAGAATAGAAATAAGGCACCACTATAGTTTGATTCAGATTAGGATAGCCCATATGTTATATTATCAAAACTAATAGATAGGATGTTAATCACATTACCTTATACTCATCAATGAGATCCACATCTCTTACATAGACATCGACATCACCCATTTTATAACTATCATCATATTTGTAGACGTAGAAATAATGGTTGTTATGGACTCAGGGATTGTATTAATAGATGTGTTGATAATGGTATCATACCATTCAAACTAGGAGCATCTATATATCCTTTATCATGGATCCATATACCTCATTCCTCCATTACTGAGTCATCCCATGACATTCCTTCATAGGAATCATTAGTTACTCATTGTGAGAGTAATGTAGTTTCTAGGATAGAGGCTCATAGGAGATATCATATCCTACCTACTCAAAGGGTTTGGAGATTAGTAAAATGAGATAAAACTACATATATTAGTGTAGTTCAAGGAGTATATATTGAAACTCCATATACATATCCAACATAGTCACAAGCACTGTATTAGAGTTTCCACATCCTATCTCACATAACAACCTGCTATGGTTAAGATTAGATAAACCCAAATTATAAAGTACCGCTCCAAATACATATTTAATATAGCCAAGTTTTTAGGGACCTATTTCATATAACAACTTACCATGATTAATATTAGATGAGCCCCCATCATAGGTTATAATTCCATATTTATTTATTGCTCAATCATACGCATCACATCAGAGGCCATAGGGTGCTATTTCACATAGAAATCCACTATAATTATGGATAAATGAGACTCCTTAATAACACAAAATTTTAGTTTCATATCTATTGAGTTTTCATCTTAAAAAATCACCACATATAGATATATTTAGTGCACCATAGATAGCATTAGATACAAAGTATGTTCTTACACAATATGAGTAGTATGGCCACTTGTTCATTTAGCCATCATAGTTTAGATAGTGATATAAAAAATATGTGGCTGATATGTATAGAGTGATATCTTACATCCCCTTATACTAACAACTAACATTCCTAGTTTAAAATAACCATCCCTAGCCAAACCAAATTATCCAAATCTTTATTTTACCAATCTTAAACCAATTAATTTTATCAAATCAATTTACCAATTATAAAAAAACAAAGTTGTTACTCACATATGATTAAAAATAAAACATTAGCATCACACTTGAATCTATCAACAACAATAAAATCACATCCCAAATACCATTTTACCAAACATATGCAATCTCAACATCAATGCCAAATCACCTATTTCTAATCAACCATTTGCAACAAATATAACAATATACTCCAAATTCCATAACATAATACACATGAGTTAAAATCAAACCAATATCCATATATATATATATATATATATATATATAACAAGTTTAAATTCATATACACCACTATCAAGTAAAATCAATCATGAATGGGTTTCAAGCCATCACTCTCAATCTCACTCTCTCCACCAGTGTTAGTCCCATAATCTACCCTAGCACTCTATGGATCCACACCTCATCAAGCTATTTCATGCCTCTTGCAATGACCCTCTCTCTCTTATATCTGACCATGATCCTTGCACAAGTCTACATATCATCTTTGAAGATATGTATACTCATCCATTGTCATTATACTATTATATACAAAATTAGGTGGGGGAATATTATGCCTATCCAGCTCATCTATCAGTTCATCTTTCTCTCTTGATACCCTAACATATGTAGTTATCATTATAACATCCCTTTTAAATAGATGGGTATGGATACTAGCCATGACCATCACTCACTCTACCAATCCCTCCTCCATAACATTTTTAGGTACATGTTATGTGAGATCTTAGAGTGTTGACTCAATTACTATCTCCTAATAATCATCATCTCCATCTCCTACCCTAGCCTGTGCTCCATCCTAAGCACCTCTTAATTCACCTATCCACAAAGTATGACACTATATTAGCTATATAATTTTAAATCAAATTAAAGTACAAATTTATACACAATTTAAATGTAATCACTACTTACCTCCTATCATCTATATCACTCAAAATCTTCATACTCTAGAGCATCCCTTCTATCAATAAGGTACAATAAAACCCACCAATGTCTAGCCCACCATGTGGTATATGCATCTATACATCCAATGTCATCTAAATCTTGAATATCTATGATCACATTACTCATATTCAAAGGTAATGGTGTAAGCCTAGCCTTAGTAGGCCTCACAAGAGCTCCTACCCTCATAGATGCTCACATACTCCTCAACCATACCCATGCTATGGGGGGCACATCTTGTGGTACCCACAAACTATCTAGTAACATGA
Organism: Torreya grandis; assembly: GCA_037957365.1. NCBI lineage: Eukaryota > Viridiplantae > Streptophyta > Pinopsida > Cupressales > Taxaceae > Torreya > Torreya grandis. The sequence goes on from JARHVA010001449.1 coordinate 953,270, forward strand.
TCATATTAAAATCACTCATATACTTGATCCTAGTGGTCATGTATCCAACATCTAACCCTCATGTATCATAATTTTCCTCCATCCTCTACACACCTAGGAAATCCTCTCTAAGGCCTCCATATGATGTCATCAGCTACCAATCAATCTAAAACTTACATATAAAGGTCCATCCCATGGGATAAAATCACCACTATGCTCATCCACCACTCCCTAAATGGATGTGGAGGTGCCCACTCAGCCCTAGGTAATCTAATCAGTTACATAACTACTATGTGCTTATAGGCCTAACAATGTAATAAGGTCACCACACTCACCCCACCACTGAATGATTCTTGTGTAAACTTGTAAAGGTCCCTATATAGGTGGGATATCATAGTCCTTCCCTATGAGAATATAGTTCCATATACCTCCACACTATGCACAATCATATGCATCCTATATACAATAGATAGTCTACTCATATTCATAACAATAAAAGATGCTAATAAAATAACCAGCCACTTTCATAAGCATGGAACATTAGAATTCATAATGACTTATAGTAGCACATCAATGTCACTACCTCTCTAATGTATACTTGAGGGCACACTAGCAAAGTAAAAAGATGCATAACCAATTACATTAGCACCCATATCATCCTATATCATCACTTATCACCCACTAATTGATAAATATAGTATAAGATACACATCCTCTAGAGTCAAATTCATCTCCTTTATAAGAAGATATAAAGTAAATGTATCCATATTACACCTCTCACATAAGGAAATCATCATAAATCAGTCCCACTGCACTATGCCTAGGTCACACATGTAACCCAACCCCACCCTATCCATAACATCCCTCTCATTAGCAGATATTGGTAATAGCCTCAATGTTTCCATCACCTAACCCCCTATATAACTCTCTCATTTATACCTCACCTTGAATCACCAAAAATAACATATCTATCAGTCAATAGTACCGAGTATAAATCCAAGCCAAAATAAAAGTGATAATCAAAGCAGCATCATAGAAAAACTCTACCTATTGGACAATAGTGTTACAGTTAGGGAAACATCACTCAATAAGAGCACTAAACCCTAAATAAGAGCATTAAACCTTGGATAGGATCACTAGAAATATAAAAATGTTTCTTAGACTACTTTTAAGAGCTTTAAAACACCAAAATAGGCCAAAAATCTGACAAACACCAAGTGTTTGAGTTACTTACCAAGGTTACATCACCACCAGCCTGAACATGGGCTACTAACTACTCAAATTGGGTCACGATATGTGCTCATTTCCTTAGAATTTTTCTCACTTTAGAGTTCAAATTATCCACCTATTCAATGCACAAATGAATTGAAAAACAATCCAATTTTCTATATTAACCAACTTGTTCATTCAAAATAAAATACCATTTTGCCCATAACTTGAACCCCGTAAGCCCATTTTTCAAACCATTTACTTCAATAGAATCATGACAATAATACCTTCAACACCAATCAATCTTCACTCTCTTACTATATTATCTACCTACTATGGCATGAACATTTCTATATTTCACTTATACCTAAACACACACCTTGGTCATCACCAATTAAAAACATTTTACACTCTAAAGAACATAATCTAAGCAATCCAACAACCTTTTAATCTATTCAAAACATACCAACCTTGTTTCAATAGCCATTCCACTAGTCATCACGTTTAGCTTGACCTCCTCTATCATATATTTATTCCCTCTCCCTAAAAGGGGGCATCAATCATACTATTCATATTTATACACTTACCAAACATACCCATCCACTCTCATAATTGGATACACCATGGTTCTTACACATCCAACATTAATATTATCAGATTCAACTCAAAATGGTCAAGATATATAGTGATTTAGATTATGTGGGTTGTTCAACATTACTTAGGACATTCAAAGGGATATACCTTTAGATTAAAGATACATAGACTATTCAAAAATAGTGGTTCAAATTATATGGATTCATAATGATTTTGATATAGATACACAAACTATTCATATACAATGGTTTAAATTATATGGATTCACAGTGATTTTGATATAGTTACATAGACTATTCAAATACATTAGTTTAGATTATATGGATTCATAGTCATTTCAATATAGATACATAGACTATTTAGATACAATAGTTTAAATTATATGGATTCACAATGATTTCATTATAGATACAAACTCAGATACCATATTTGAGGGCATGTACATACTACATGTCTCACGCATACAACTTCATATAGCATGACATAATTTAAAAATCATATAGAAGACTATAGGCATAATATAGAGCACAATGTTTTAGTCTCTAGTTTTACATATGAGGCATGGAAAGATATGTCATATCACATATGGTTATATAGATTACCAGATTATACAGATGCATCACTCACATACCATATTTGGGGGAATGGCATAGATATTAATGTTATTCATCACTCAAGATTATACAGATGGAATGATAAGACATGCCATTTCTCTTCTTTCACATTCACCAAATTTTTAGACTATACCTATCTATACCTAGGTTGTCACTAGGTTGGATTACACAGTTGTCTATAGTATTTGGTCCATTATACTACTAAAATCTAGACTACATGAGTCTATGTAGGATAGAGGATAGACATTGGTTTTGGGCCTCCAAGCATTTATCAATTCTATTTCAGATATTTAGAGTGGGGGCATGATAGTTTTTTCTCTTCACAACATATAAATTTGTATAAACACATTCTAGATTTCATGAGTTTGTGTAGGATAAAGGATAGACATTAGTTTTGGGCCTCTAATAATTTCTCAGTTCTAGTTCAGATATTTAGAATAGGGGGAAGATAAATTTATCTCTTCACAACATACACATTTTATATACACATCTAGAATACATGAGTTTATGTGGGATAGATGATAGACATTAGTTTTTCACCTTTGAGCATTCCTCATCTTCAGTCAAAGTCAGCATAGGAGGCAAGCACTACCTTCCTTCTCCATGATACATGGATTCCACATTTAGGTTTAGTAAAAGGGGCATCCACTCCATGGATTCTTTCTCTCTTTAGACACTATTCATCTCTCTATCCAATTCCTTGCCTAGGAAGTGAGTTGAACCCTTGTATCAAATTCACCTCCACATAGGTAGGTTTAGTTATACATTTTCTTTTTTCTTTTACACTAGTATTTCATTATATAAAATCACTAGAATAAAAAGGGGGCAAATGTATACACCCTAAATTGGTCAAGTAACCACACATATCATGTCTTTTGGAATTCTTCTTTGTAGGAGACTCTCACTAGAGAATATGAGCCTTGTTCACACTAACCATGTATCTATTTTACTTGTCTTGGTTTTTTTTATCACTTTTATCACCTTTTTACAAATTACTAGTAATCTAAAACTTTATGACTAGTGATTCTACCTCAGTGAAATAATATTCCTCATGCCAATCCTATTCTCCTAGGTCCTAACCATATAGGAAAAGAGTACTCAAATTGGATTACAACACTGGACATGGAAGTGTCCAACTTTCAGCACTCCTATCCATTTACATTTTTAGCCCCAATGATCATTTTTATTTGCTTTATGAGTCCCAAACCCTTCTTATCCCCTCCCTTAAGTTTTGGTTATCTTTTTGGATCTCAGCTAACATGAATAAAGCTCCCAAATTCAAAATAAATATTTTCCTATATAAAGGACTTAACAAGGGATTTTATATCTATTACTTACTACTTTGGCACACTAAGTAATTATAAGTTATTCAATAGTATAACTCAAAAATTTTCATCACACAAATTTTCATGCTTGATCAAGGAAGGGCCTAGACGAAAGTTCATTCTTGCATCTACCACGCCCATTGATTATGCATGTTCCCTAAGGGAGAACTATATTTGATCTGAGACCCTAACTTGAGGGTTAATATAGGTAGTAATCAAGATAGAAAGGGTTCTATATCATGTGATCATACTTCCCCTAACCTAATTTTTTTCCCTTTTGCTTTGGATGTGTTTGTTGTTTTGTGTGTAGGTAGACTTCAGGTTTGAGAAGAAAATAGGTTATGTAGTGGCATATACAAGTGATCACAGAGAAATAAGTACACCTATATGAACCCAAAATTAGGCCACACCAAAATCTAAAATAAAAAATTAATTTGGACAATAGTGCCAAAATCAGACAATAGTGATAGATGCTCTTATTTGAACAATACTTTTTGGTGCTCTTATCTAGATAATATTTATCAGTGCTCCTGTCCAAACCAGGTGCTCCTATCTAGAGTAAATTTAAGTTAAATATCTAGAAATGAATCTTTATTCTTCACTGTTCCTAGCTATTCTTTACTATTCTAGAACCTACAAATGACTGTTTTATCTAGATAAGTCATTTCTTTTCCCCATGTAATTAATTTGGTCAAATTAATATATATATAGGTTTAAGTATACTTAATTACATTTTACCTCTTAATCTAGCCCCTTTATTTTTTAGGAAATAAACCCTAGTTTCCTAAAAATAACAAAACATCTAGCATGTATATTTACAATGGAATCTAAACTATAGTTAGATGATGAAAAAATAGAAAAAAGGAAGGGTAGAGTAGAGAAGAAAGTTGTTACTGATCTTCAATCCATACATTATGGCTAATCTTAAATTTCATCCAAATATGTACTCAAACCAATATATGACATGAAATAGATAAATCAAAAATCCTATCATATATCAATCTAATGTCTAAGGATAGTAGAAATAATGCAAATAAAAACCAAATTTAATTTTAAATGTTTACTCCTACAAGAAAATTTAATTATCACATCTACAAGCAAAGCAAGAAAAATAAAATGAATCTAAGGTATTTCAATAAATATAGCATAATCATAAATTGACAACTCTACATTTATATTTGCACATCAAGAATCCATAGAAATAATTCAAATCTAAAAATTTAACCATTATTTTAAGGAATCAACCATGATAATAATCACACAAACAAATACTGGACAATCCTTTTAGAATTCCTTGTTTGTATTAATTGCTCCAAATTTACATAATATTTTTTTTATAAAAAACTCCCTCCTTCTACAAATGACAATAATCCTTTTATAGAATACTAAGGATGTATATCGGTCAATCATTTTAAGATAATTATATAAGTGTCATGGACAACTATCCTTTTAAAACCTTATAGAACTAGACACTTTCCAAATGGACTGACCTATAAACAATGTTATTTACAAGATGCACATGCTTTTATAAAAATAATATTAATTTTTCAAAATGATGTACATGTTTAGTTCCAAAATAATACGCTAAATTCAACAAATTTGACTTTGAGAAGCACTTGTTGTTGTAGTCCTTTATCTATGATGTAATATCTTCATTACTTTGTTATGTTGCTCATTAATTAGCTTGAGGTTGATGATGGGATCCATGAAATGTTACTTTTATTGATCTTCTAGGCCTTTAAGGTCCTTGTCAACCTTGTTCAAATCTTCCTTTATTCTCCTTATATCTCATATATTCTCCTTTGTAGATAGGATCATATCTATGATCCTTTTATTATCTACCCCTATTTTGCCTTGACTTTGATTATTGACTTCTTACATGAACTAAGTTTCCCTATGATTGAATTCCTCATTTGTGATCAAGCAAATGGGAATGATGGTAGTTGGATATTTGATTAGGCTCCCTAATATATGATTCATCCTATTTTCCAATTTATTGAGATCACTAGAAAGATATCCCATTTCCTTGGACCATTTGTTTAAAGATATGATATTATCTATAATTATAGCCATATCCATATTCAAATGTTCCAAACTAGATATTTCAAAATCAAGAATTTGATCTTCTATGAAAATATTTATCAATTCCTTTATCTTGTTGCTTGAAGATTTCTATTGGCTTATCCATTAGAAAAATATTTATATTTAAAGCTTGATATGTGGGAATTGGTGTTGAATCTAAAATATTAGTTCCCATGTTACATCCTTCGGTTGCATTTCATGCCACTAAATTAATGCCTTTGTGATGGAGTGGGAGTAAAGTTAAAATGTGAACCTATCTAGGATTACCTCTAGGTCAAGAAGGATGGATACTTCATTATCAAGTTTTGGTAAAATAGTTTGCACTATGATGTTTGTGCCAAGAACTTTCTTCAGACAAGAGACATGAAATACTAGGTGAACTTAAGAAGAATGTGGGATATCCAACTTACAAGTAACTAACTCAATATTATGGAGAACCTTATATAGAACATAGAACTTGGGAGCCATATTATGATTCCCTTTGAGTTTTAGGGATGATTGTTTATATGGCTATTGGTGAAGGAAAACCATATCACCTACTTGAAAAGTGCACTCATAATGGTGTTGATAATCTTTTTATTTCATTCTATTTTGTGCCATATGAAGATTGTCCCATAATATGTTGAGGATCTAATCTTGAATTCAAAGAATCATGTCAACCACTTAAATTGGTGAACTACTGGGGTGTATGAAAGAAGCACTAGTGGTGTTTAACCGTAGACTTCTATATATGGAGTCATTTTAGTTTAAGTGTGGTAGGAGGTGTTGTACCGCCATTAAATAAGAGGGAACCACTTTTCCCAATGATGTTGTTGTTCTAAGGTGAAGTAATGAAGGAAAGTTTCCAAGAATTTATTGAAAATTTTAGTCTAGTTATTTGTTTATGGATGATACCTAGAACTCATCTTCAGTTGGGTGTTGGTGAATTAAAATAGTTATATCCAAAAATGGTTCATGAAAGTTACATCATGATCCGAGACAATGGAAGAAGGAACACCATGAAGATGGAAAATCTCATCAAAGAAAATTTGTGTGACAATGGAGGTGTTATGGGGATGGATGAGGGCATAAAAATGACCATATTTGGAGAGGTGATCAACCAAAACTAAGATCACTATTTTCAATCTAGATCTATGGATCCCCTCAATGAAATCCATAGAAACATCTATCTAAATCTTGGTATGGATGGGTAAGGGTTTGATTAACCCAAGAATGAGTTTTTTTTCACCCTTGTTACATTAATAAGTATCACATTTAGCCATGATTTATTGAGTTACCTTTTTCATTCCCTTCCAAAATAATTTATGTCATGCCCACTCATAAGTTTTGAGAAACCTTGAGTACCCTATAGTTGTAGAAGTATAGAGTTCATAGAATACATCCTGCTAAATATCTGTGTCATGGGGAGGCACCAGATGGCCCTTATATCATATATAAGGACCATCTTAATAATAATGTGGTACTATAGAGGGGTTAATTTCCAACTATTGAATGATTTAATATAATGAGGAGCCATTGACATACTCATATTGTATAACATCCAATCAATTTAGAATAGGCATGAAAATAGTTGAAAGGGAAGCTTGGTCCACAAATGTGTGATATAAACAACACCAATAATATTATCATTAATACTATTATAAGTGATCTCATAGTCATAACCCATGAGTTTGATAATCCATTTCTATTGTGATGGGGTGGAGACCCATTGTTACAGGAAATATTTTAGACTATGGTGATTAGTTTTGATGCAATAATGATTCCCTAATAGATATGTTCACCACTTTTATACTACATTAAAAATGGCCACCATTTCCTTTTCATAGATAAAGAATACTAATTTTTTGCCAAAAAGGGCTTTACTAGTCAACATAATGGGGCATCCTTATTGGAGGATAAAATCACCAAGTCCATTAATGCAAGCATCACTCTCAATAGTGAAGGTCTTGGCAAAATCTAGCATAGTTATAATAGGTGTAGTATACATAGCTTGTTTTAATTATTAAAATGCACACTTAGTAGCTTGTATCCATGTAAAAGAATAATTTTTCAACATAGCTATCAATGGTGCTATAATATTATTGTAATCATTGACAAACTTATGATAGTATCCAGTCAACCTCAAAAAACCATAGAGGCTCTTAAATGTCTAAGGATGAGGCCAATTTGTCATGATAGCTATTTTTTTGGGATCCACTCAAACCCTTTAAGTTGAAATAATATGCTTGAGATACTCCACTTTACTATATCCAAAAGCACATTTGGAATATTTTGCATAGAGATGAGGATTAGAGAGAAGGTGTAGTGTGAGATCTAGATGGTGGAGATTTTTTGACCATGTTTTACTATAGATGATGATATCATCAAAAAAGACTAGAATGAATTTATGCAAGTAGGGCCAAAATATTTTATTCATCAATGCCTATAATGTTTAAGGAATATTAGTGAGGCCAAAGGGCATGACAAGAAACTCACAATGGCCATCATGCATGAAGAAAGTTGTTTTAAGGATATCATCCTCATGAAGCTAGATCTGGTGATATCTAGAGTGGAGATCCAACTTGGAGAAAAAATGAGTGCTATGAAGCTCATCAATAACAAGGATATGTAACTTATCCTTGATTATGATGTGATTAAGTGATTGAAATTAAATGTAGAGGCACCATGACCCATATTTTTTTAGGCAAAGAGAAATGGGGAAGAATATGGGTTAATATTGGGGCAAATAATGCCTTGCTTTAGTAAGTCTCAAATGAGGATCTAAATCTTGGTGTTTTATTGAAATGATTAGTGGTAGGGCCTAATGTTAAGAGGAATGATTATATGAAGGATTTGAATATGGTGTTCCTCTAGCCATGTAGGTGGCAATCCCACTAGTTCAATAAAGACACATGCATACCTATGTACAATACTTTGTAGATCAGAAGGAGTAATGGAGATATAAACAACACCAATAATATTATCCTTAATATTATTATAAGTGATCTCATAGTCATAACCCATGAGTTTGATAATCCATTTCTATTTTGATGGGGTGGAGACCCATTGTTACAGGAAATATTTTAGACTATGGTGATTAGTTTTGATGCAACAATGATTCCCTAATAGGTATGTTCACCACTTTTATACTACATTAAAAATGGCCATCATTTCCTTTTCATAGATAAAGAATACCAATTTTCTGTCAGAAAGGGATTTACTAGTCAACATAATGGGGCATCCTGATTGGAGGATAAAATCACCAAGTCCATTAATGCAATCATCGCTCTCAATAATGAAGGTCTTGGCAAAATCTAGCATAGTTAGAATAGGTGTAGTATGCATAGCTTGTTTTAATTATTAAAATGCACACTTAGTAGCTTGTATCCATGTAAAAGCATACTTTTTCAACATAGCTATCAATGGTGCTATAATATTCTTGTAATCATTGACAAACTTATGATAGTATCCGGTCAACCTCAAAAAACCATAGAGGCTCTTAAATGTCTAAGGATGAGGCCAATTTGTCATGATAGCTATTTTTTTGGGATCCAATCAAACCCTTTAAGTTGAAATAATATGCCTAAGATACTCCACTTTACTATATCCAAAAGCACATTTGGAATATTTTGCATAGAGATGAGGATTAGAGAGAAGGTGTAGTGTGAGTTCTAGATGGTGGAGATTTTTTGACCATGTTTTACTATAGATGATGATATCATCAAAAAAGACTAGAATGAATTTATGAAAGTAGGGCCAAAATATTTTATTCATCAATGCCTATAATGTTGAAGGAATATTAGTGAGGCCAAAGGGCATGACAAGAAACTCACAATGGCCATCATGCATGAAGAAAGTTGTTTTAAGGATATCATCCTCATGAAGCTAGATCTGATGATATCTAGAGTGGAGATCCAACTTGGATAAAAAATGAGTGCTATGAAGCTCATCAATAACAACGATATGTAACTTATCCTTTATTATGATGTGATTAAGTAATTGAAATTAAATTTAGAGGCACCATGACCCATATGTTTTTAGGCAAAGAGAAATGGGGAAGAATATGGGCTAATATTGGGGCAAATAATGCCTTGCTTCAGTAAGTCTCAAATGAGGATCTAAATCTTGGTGTTTTATTGAAATGATTAGTGGTAGGGCCTAATATTAAGAGGAATGATTATATGAAGGATTTGAATATGGTGTTCCTCTAGCCATGTAGGTGGCAATCCCACTAGTTCAATAAAGACACATACATACCTACGTAGAATAGTTTGTAGATCAAAAGGAGTAGTGGAGATCATTAATGGTTACATTTGAATGGAATAAATCTAGGAAATGACATCATGTGAATTATTCTTAAGAATATTTTCCATGTGATGTTAAATTATGATGCTAAAAGACCCCAAGTGTAAGCCTTTCAAAGTGTGTTTTTGCCTATTATCTAAAAATTGCATCCAAAGTTTAGCAAAATCCCATAAGATGGGTCCAAGTGTGAATAACCATTGGGCTCCCAAAACAACATCACATCCTCTTATGAGAAAGGAAAACATGTTAGAGTACAAGTTATAATATCCAATAGAGATACACACATTATGGCACTTCCTTTTGTAAGTTAATATGCCCCCATTGGTAATCATGAATTGAAAGTTCAAACAAGGATGGATAAAACAATCAACCTATTTATCAATATGAGGGTCAATGAAGTTATGAGTGCTACTAGAATCAATGAGTATTGTAAGAGAGATCTTCTTGAATTTACCCCTAACATACATGATTTTTGGGGTGGTGACTCCTATTAAGGCATGGAGAGAGATCTCTGGTTAGTCTTCCTGAGAAGTAGGTTCAAAAATCAGCTAAGATTCTTCTAGATCATCTACTATATCATGAGCATCTTCCCAAACTTTAGTTTTAGGTGGAAATTCCACATTCAGTAAGTCAAGATTTTGATTGACACATTGATGTCTAGTTTGTCATCATAACTATAAGATAGTCCTTTTTCTCTATGTGATCACATCTCTACTTTAGTCAAATTATTATTAGGAATGGATTTGGGGGATAAAATTATGTGAGATCATTATGGATTTGTATTTCTAAATGGATCAAAATTGGATTTAGATCTCTATTGAGTTATGATCTTATCCTAGGCCAAATTATCCAACCCTAGGGCTTCCATCATTGTGTTGGGTTGAAATTTTTTGACCTTAAATCAAATTACATCCTTTAAAACACTAAAAAATCAAATCTTATAGAATTCATTAGATAATTACTCTATGTTATTAGCTATTTTTTCAAATTATATATGATATTCTCTCATGGTTCCTATTAGGTAAAGTTTAGTGAGTGTTCCAATGAAGTCATCAAAATCACTAGGCCTAAAACATTTCAAAATGATGGTGCAAAAATCAGTCCATATTGGCTCATCATGAGCCTTGATATAACAATGGTACCATGGAAGGGCTTCATGGTCCATGTGAAAATATGCAAGCAAGACTTTGTTGGCATCAAAAGTATTATGTATATTAAAATATTATTCTTCCTAGTAAATCTATCCCATTAGATCTACACCATTAAATCAAGGAACATCAAGCTTCATCCCATCAAAATTGATATAAGAATAAAACCCATTATTTGAAGAGGACTCTAGATGTTGTCTATTATTCAAGGTGGTATGTTGAAGATTGAGTCCAAGAATTTTTTCATCAAGATCTTTGATTTAGGTCTTTAGGGTGGAAATTTCATCCTCCATGTTTTTTGCTCATATTTGGGTTACTACCATGGCAATAATAAGAGTTATTATTGAAATGGATAGAAAAAATAAAGATAAGACATGGTTAGTAAGGTAATGTTTTGATTTGAGTGAATTTGGAAGGGTTACATAAAGGCACTTTTGCTAGGTTTTCTACATTGTCTAAGTATTATTGATGAAGGTGAGGGCAAATTCAGAAGCAAAATGGGAAAGTTAGAAAATTTATCCAAGAGGGATAAAGGATAAGAAAATGGGAATGAACACTATGAATTTTTTTGAGGCAAAAAGACAAAAATTGAAGAAGTTATGGCAAAACCCAAAAAATTGAAAAATTGAGATTTGTGGTAATTAAAAGTGGAATTGGGGTATGGGACATGAAGGAATAAAATGTGTAAAATGTAATTTTATGTATCTAAATAATTTTTGAGAATCAATGGAGTCATAAGTGGAGAGATATGATAAAAAAAATTAAGTTTTTTGATAGTCTGTTGAGTATATTCCAAAACTAGTATGGCAAGTCTTCTGATACTCTACTAGTAATATTCACAAATATGATATGGAAAGTTTTTTGATACTCTATTAGTAATATGCTGAAATTTGTATGGAAAATATTATGATACTCTACTAGTAATATGTGAAGATATGATATGGTAAGTTTTTTGATACTTTTCTAGAAATATTTTAAAATTGATAGAAATGGGTCCCAAGTTTCAATAGCTTCCTAAGGGTTTAAACATATCTATCTAGAAACTAATGCTATCTGAATGAGTATCACTCTCCATAAATTTTATATCCATATATTTACCCCTAAGTGACAACTTTTGGTTTTCCTCATAGGTGGGAACTAGTCAAGTAGGATGGGGTAATTTCCCTTTTCACTGGTAGGTCCTCTAAATGGGCTAGCTACTTTGGGGTTCCTATGGTAATCATTATAATGAGTTTTAGGGATTATTCCCAAGAAATTTCCATAGTTATGTTGATAGGTATTTACCTTGATTTGAAATAGATTATAGTATTTGAAGTAATAAAAAAATCACAATGTAGTGGAATAGAAAAACACTTTCTAAGAAACAAAATTTTTGGCCCTATAAAGTTCTTTAATACCATATGAGAGGATATTGATAAAATAAATTAATGAAAATACATAATAATAGATTTAAATAAATAACAATAACACCAAAAGGATTATATTGATCACAGACCACTTTGAGGTATCAACCTCCTTTAAACAAGCTCAATACAATAAATTCATAGATGCCTTCATTGGCCTCAACACTTCCTTATATACTAAGTCTAATATAATCACTACTACTTCCCACGAATGTGGGATAAAAAAACACTCACAGGATGACTTAAAAATCATATGCATCCATAACAACTAATATACTAATAAAGTAATGATAAGGGTAACATGGGTTCCTAACAGAAAATTATTTAATAAGTGGGAGATTATTTGAAATGTGTTGTATATTTTATATGATTTATAATATACTAGATAGTGGAGCCAGAATGAGGCCTACTCACCTTGGTGAATATTTGAGTGGTTTCATACCATGCTTTATATATCACATGGTTATGGTACCCATGGTATTTTAATACCACTTTGATGGTTACTTATTGATGTGATTATATATACTCACACACAAAATGATAAAATAAAAATTGACTAATTTATTTTATTGTAAGGGGGTTAAGTTAATAAATAGGAAATGAGATTACTATGTTGGATTTTTCCTTGAAAGGGTTTCCTAAGTGAAATATTGTGTACTTTATAATCTTATGTGTATTCATTTTGTCTTATTTTGTTATCTTCAATATTTTTACAGAATTTAATATTTTGTGTTATTTTATCTTATCTATTTTCTCTTCATGTTTGATCCCTCTTCATAATATTGGAAAAATATGAAAAAAATTATCTAGTTACCAAAGATTGGATGAGTTCAACACAACACAACATAATAATCCATTTTATAGGTTTCCTTGATCGCAAGAGTTAAATTATAAGTTTTGATAAAATAGAGGGAAGAGAGGAAAATACATTTATAGGTGCATGTGCATAATTTTGGACATGTATATACTGACATAGTCATCCCAAATGGATCCAATACACATTAGATGGATTAAATAGTAGAGGAATCTACATTCACTAGAAAAATTCTTCAATTTTTACATAGTCTATTTCCTGATCTAAGTGAACATAAAACTATTACATAGTGCATTTGATGATTGTAACAAAACACAATGAAAAAAATATATTTATTTCCAACTACATGCTTTGTGTCCTTTAAATTTTTAGTCATTTATATATTTATAGGTAAGTCAATGAAGTTGAGGGTCAAAAATTACATACTTTTTTACATTTAAATAGATTTGAATGTTCTATGTACATGGTTTATAAAAGTTCATACTTGATTTATAAAAGTGTGTATGTGGTCTTGACTTATAGGCTTGTTGATTACCAAACCAAGGCCATGTGTGTGGTTTTAGTTTTTATAACCATGCATGTGGTATTAATATTATAATAAAAAAAAATGATGCTTTTCATTTGGAATGAAAGCAAATTATGGGTGGAAAAGCAAAATCTTAACTTGCATTTTGGAAAGACAAGTAAAAAACTTCAAATTTATAATGTCATACAAGAGGAAAAGTATGAAAATGTATTTTTTAATTGAAGAGCACCTATATATTAATCAAATAAGATATGGTACAATGTTAATCACATAAAAAAGTGGGTGGAAAAGTCACACCCTATGATCATAATAAAACCAAGGTCAAAGACACCTTTGGCAAGCCTAAACAAGGCTCAAAAAATGACCACACCCATAAAAAAATCACATCAACAATTTGATAGAAAAGCAAAGAGATCAAGGAACAAATAATAATAAAAAGAATAATTAAGTAACCAAAAAAACATAGAAGTTGGAGGAGGTAGTGGAGACAGTGGGTCCTGAGGCTTACCACCCCATCTTCCTAGGGAGGAGGATCCTTGTACATAGGTAATGTCTCCCAATGAGTTATTTATTGAGCCTCTAATGTTTCATATTTATTTCTTCTAAGCAAGATTGTTAGATCTAGTCATGGAAACCTACCTTAGGGGGTAGGAACCCAACCTTTTATATCACCATCCTAATACAAGGGAGGATATCTCCAACCACTACCATCACATCTAGATCTGGATGAACCACTCAGACCACCATGATGAGGAGAATACCAACAAGGTGGTGATCGATGAGTAAAAAGAATCATGTGTCTAGTTCTAGACCATTATTGAGATGGATCATGCCCTCATCCTTGGGTAGTTGTATGATATCATTAGGGATCAATAGTTTAAAATAGCCTCCTATCCTACAAATTGCTTCTAACTTAAAAAAACCCTCCTAACCCTCCTATAGTTCCTCAAGCACCCCAAGGTAGTTAGGAATAATTGGTAGCCCACGTAATATAAAATGAAATCAAAATTGAGAACTTAATTAAGGTAATGAGGGATCATCACTCAAGTAAATCCCAATTAACTTATCTATAAAATATATTATAGACATTAATATGTGAAGTTGACTTGTTAATATTTTATATTGATAAGTGGGTAGATTATAGAGATATATACATGGCATATTATTCAAAAAAAAATGTTTGTGTATACTATTAGAGATAAAAAAAAGTCCAAATTTATACATTATTCAATTATGGAAAACATTATGAGATGATGGATGTGACACCCAAATGAATTTAAAGCATGGGTTTACCCACAATTTGATCAAATAAATTTTTTGGGATTGATGGTGAATGGTATTTGATAACCCACCTTGGAATAATAGTGAGTTCCCCATGTCTTTTTTAATAAAAATATATTATGATTTTTTCCTTAATGAAGTTTTAAATTATTTAAATTGATTAGAGTTTAAAGGAAATTGAAAAGTCTATGCATAGGATAGGTTGGATGCACATCGTGCACCTAATCATCTTGTGAGAGCATCTATCCAAAAATTACAACCTCCTAAGATAATACCCTCTACATTGAAGGATACACACACACACACACACACACACACACACACACACACACACACACACACACACACACACACACACACATATTTATGTATGTATATATATATATGTATGTATGTATGTATGTATGTATATATATGTATAAATATATATACATACATATATATATATATGTATATATATACATACATACATACATACATACATATATATATGTATGTATGTATGTATATATGTATTGATGTATATATACATACATACATACACACACACACACACATATATGTATATATATATACACATATATATATACATACATATATATATATGTATATATGTATATACATATATGTATATGTATATATATATATATACATACATATATATATACATACATATACATATATATATACATATACATACATACATACATACATATATATATATATATATATATATATATATATATATATATACATATACATATATACTTTTCATGTGCTTAAGGTGTATAATAACGCCCTCATTCAACATTCAATCTAGGTTTCTCATACTACTATTTTTGAGGGTGAACATGGAGAGGATTAATCTAACACTATTACCTAACCTCACAATTTTAGATCATGTATTCCTATATGCAATGAACCTAAGGATGATGAGGATGATTTCATGCAGCCCACTCATGGTGGTATTTATAGGGGCCCAGATGATACTGATCTCACTGATGTTATTTAGTCATCTACATTTGATCTATACACCTTGACTATAGCTTCCAAACTATATTATATATTTTATATGTTACAAAACAATTATAAAACCTATTAAAGTTAAAATATTTTTACAATTTAAAAAATAATAATTATTTTTCATAGAAAGATCAATAATGTATATGAATTTTTTTATGTTGAAATAGGATTGTGGATTCTAAACAATGACATATGTTGTTGATAATTCACCCATATATATATATATATATATATAAAACTTTGTGTATGTGTGTGTGTGTGTGTGTGTGTGTATACAAATTTAAATATTAAATATTAATTAATGTTGTGATTCATAACATGTATGTAATTTTATATATATGCTTAATTTATTAACAATAATATTTTATTTATCTATTTGATTACCACACTAGACACTCCACCATCTATTCAGGTAGGAGCAAATGTAGGCATTGTTGTTTTGATTTAATGTGTAAAATAACTCACCAAGCTATGATTGTTTTTTGTAAATTCAATTGTAAATATGAATTTTCCTTTTATAATTTTCCTAATTACTTGTTCAATTAAATGGCACACAAAATAATTATCTACATAGACTCCTATGGTGACGCCTAACAGTGTTATTCAAATGATTAGAAGGCATGGAATGGTATAATAAAATTTAATTACTAAATATATCTATTATATTTAAATTATTTAGTTAGTTGTTTTATATGTTTATGTCATAATTTTATATTTTTATTTTTATATATACATTTTTAGGGTCCTACACCTTCCCTTATTAGGAGCATAGCACCAACTCCTATTTGTTTTTCATTTCACACTCTTGTTTGCTAGACTCAACCTATCAATGACCTTATTGAGTTCCAAATACAAACTAACCATGACCACAATATTGTAGTAAGTGCAATTTTGAATATTTTTTTTATCATTTTAAAATTAACTTATTAATTTTTTTAATTATCTTGTTCTACTATGTAAAATTTATAGAAATATTTGATCTACAAGTGAGTTTTGAATGGAAGTGGACATATAGTCATTCATCTCAAAGACCTCTATCTATAAGAAAGTCATCTAATGGATAGCCTTATAAAAGTAATTTAAAGAGAGATATGTGTTTTGATGATAAGGATCATGTCCTAAGACATATTTTTGTATGCCTATATGGCTTGATGCATTATTGTTTGGCATTGTATTCCTATATGATATTGACTAGGAATATTATATTAGTTTACATTTTATACACCTCTATACATTTTAGGGATATTATATATATATTGAAACATTTCACCTTGAATATTCTCATTGATTCCACCTTATGTATTTTGTTTTAAATAATTAAATATTAAACTATGTTCACATTTTTTACACCTTTATGGATTTTATCACCTAGAAAGTATGTATAAGTTAATCATGACACTAAGCCAACCCATACTCTCTCCTATGCTATATTTTTTAAACCAAACATAATTAACAATTAGTACATAAAACTCTACCTATACTATGACACAAATTATGAATCATAATAATACTAGTTTGGACTAACTTATATCATAATATTTTATAAGATTTTATTTCATTTACTTTTCTTCTTATATTTATATTGAAAACATGATTTTAATGTTTGGATTGTTCTCAAGGCATGGATGGAACATTTGAGGCAACCGATCTTCACATTCCAATAATTCTATATCTCATTATATTTTTAATCCTTGTCAAGATTATGTTCGTAGTCTTATATACATGAATTGTAATGGTAATTTAAGAGGCATACAACATTACTAATAATACCTCTTTTATAATAATAATTGTACAACATGTATTTCCCTAATGAGAATATGTTTGAAAATTCCATCGAGAATTATCTGGCATATCTCCAAAAATAATTTAACTAAGAAGCAAGTTTCAACATGATAAAATGTATTTTGAATTTATATTGATTTCACATACTTAGGAAAACACTTTTCTTGAATTATAGTGAAGTATACTATGAAACAAATTATTTATCATTTAATTACCATCTCCATTTCCTCTCACTATTTTTATCTAGGAAAATGATGGAGACACAAAAACTTTGGTCGCATGATCAAACATAGGTTGAATATTGAAATTATCCTATTTCATAAAAGTGATATCTCACTAAAGATAAATATTCAATCAATTCACATAGAAAATAAAAATGATTTTCATATCTATCTCAATTATTATTTTAAGGGTTTAAATATTAACTAGTGCCCCTATCTTTGATCACAGACTAAAGATAGAGCTGAGGAGGTTAATTTTCAATGAATATAAATGAGTAGTATAGTGGGAATAGTGGTGGATAATTATATATTTTATACCTAAAATTTGAAACATAATATTCCCATCATTGATTCTACCATAAGTAAAAAATCCTATGTTAATTGTCACTTGATGTTCATCATTATCTTCTTCAAAGTTGAGATCATTAATCCACAGCCTTGCTAGATTTGTTCTATTTAATTCATTCAATGAGTAAATATTATATAATATAACATAATTCAAACATAAAAAATAAAAATGAAGATCAATAATAAAATCAGGTCTACCCTCATCCATTTTGAATAAATGATTCCTAAACTCCTTAGAGGAATCATCCACTAGTACTTATTTACTCTCAAAACTATCTCCACTCTTATCACTATTTGCACCCATATACTCTTTTATTTTTTTTAAACAAAAATATAACTTAATTATAGTTTAATACCTATATATATTTAAAATTATTGGTAAAAATCACTTACTAGTGCAAAACTTTGGGTCTTAGGAGTATGTTTAAGATAATTTTTCACCCCTTGAATCATGAGACAAATTATTTGCCTCTAATAGAAATTTACACCTCCAATGCCTCCACTTGTAAGTAATTTACTTTAAACGTATTTTTATATGAAAAATACATATTTTACCACCACTATTACCTTTTAATACACATAGGTTTAAAGCAATTATAGCATAAAAAAACATTGACAAGAAATGTTTTCAACATTCAAGACGTAGTTGGAGATATCAACCTCCAATTAATAATAAATAAAAATTGGAATATAAAAAACATTTAGTGTGATTAATAACCTCTAATATTAAATATTTGGCCTTGGATTATGCTCGATTGGGATACAAAGAACCCATTCTAGCCTTGAGAAGATTTTTCCCTATATGGTAAATTTTTAGTTTTTAGTGAAACTTTAAACATGAATCAAATGAAAACTATAAGTCATATACATGAAAATAAATAACCATAAAATTTATGTTTAATCCATATAATTAGAACTTATATCACTTTGATAAAAAATTATAGATGAATCCATGGTAGATGATTTACTGATCAGTCCTAAAATGTTACTTTTATGTAGTTAAGACACAAATTATTGCCTCTAGTAGAAATATCTACTTAAAATACCTCAAATTAAAAATATATTTTTAAAATATATTAGGATATCAAAATTACATATTTTACCACCACCAAAATCTTTAAATCTATGTAGATATGCTTTTTTTCAACAATTCTAGTGTCAAGATACATTAAAAATAAATGTTGTCAACATTTAAACTGTAGTTGAAGATCTCCACCTTTAGGGCCTCATGGATAAAACATGGTATCTCAACCATGTCAAGGGTGTTGAATAACCTATAATAAAAATTTATTTTCCTCTAAGTATGATTGATTAAGAGATATATCACCCATTATGGCCTCACTATGCTCATTCCCTATACTATAAAATTGCATTTGTTATGAAACTTTATAAAAGCGTTTTACAAAAACCATAAATCATATAAAAAAATATAATAACCATAAAATACACATTTAATACATATATTTTCACATTTTATCACTTAGATATAAAATAATAGATGAATACATGGTAGATTATTCGGTGATAAATCCTAAAATGATACTTTTATGTAGCTAGGAGACAAGTTATTTGCCTTCAATATACATTTCTAATTATGAGACATCTTATTTAAAATACATCACTTCCAACACATTATTATTTGAAAATTACATATTTTCCCACCACCATAACCTTTGAATTAACATGGATATGCATTTTTAAAATGATTTCAACATTCAAAAACATTGACAAGAAATGTCAACATTCAAGATGTGGTTGGATATATACACCTCTGGTGCCTCATGGATGAAAAATAACATTGAAACCATTACAAGGGGATAAAATAACCTCTATAAATACATTATTATCCTTTTATTACACCTGATTATGAGACAAATCACTGGCTCTAGCCTCAAGAAGGTCCTCCCCTATATGGAAAAATTGTCAGTTGTCTACATGAACTAAAACCTTCACTTATCTTCAAAAATAAATAATTATTTACTAACTATTGAAAAATTTTGAAGGTGGAAGTTAATTTTACACCAATAAATTAAAATAAATGTGTTGGTATGTAATTAAATTAAAATTTATATACTACCTAGGAAATCAATAAAATTTAATAAAAATAAACACATTTACATTTGAGAACTCAATATACTTGGGGAGTTTACTAAAATTAACCACTAAAATTAGATATAATATTGATAGACAAAATAATTTATTCATGGTTAGAATCATTAACCTTACAAAGATTCATGTTCAGTGGCCTCCCCTAATATTTATGTAATTGAACATTTGTGAGAACAAACTTTGAATAGTGGAGTATCTTCCATCTTAAAACAACTATACACATGAATTTTTATAGGATATAATTTAATCAAAGTTTTTTTAACTACCAAAATCCTAATGGGATAGAAAATTATTTCCCCATATGTGACTAGATAAGTCAATTTATTATTTTCTTCTACACACTGACACAAGTAGTAGTTTGTCCCCTCCTCATTATCCTCATCTACAATAACTATGTAAACATGCCATGCATTGAAAAAAAAACATGATTTAATAATTATATGTTGATATATATACCAAATTTATTAAATAAAAAATGTTTTCAATTTAATTTATTGTATAATTTAAATGTAAAAATTCATCTCATACCTAGTTGCTCTAGATCAAATACATGGTCAAATCTATGCGATGATGTCATATATATAATTTGTAATGTTGGAAAAAACTAATATATGTCAATTATAATTAAAGGTATATGTATCCATTCATACACCCACTCTTATGAATCTCACTTTTTATAAACAAATTCCATGCATGAAGAACAAAATCATGCCACGTGCCTCGTATGAATTATCCAAGAATATGCATTTGAGATATGAAATGAGTTACAATCACTAGATCCTATTAATATCATATAATATTCATATCTTTATAATTGGTCTTCATAAAACATCTAAAAATATATATGAACATTAGATTTTGCTGAGCACCATGGGCCATTTTATCACTACACCATTCAAGTATGTTTTTTGCATGTATCAAATCAACACCATATTAAAATTTTAACTCATTTCTTGTAGGTGATATTTCAACACATGCTCATATAATATCATGCTCCCCTTTTTCATGGCCTACTTTAGTGAAAATCTAAGTATGTTTTATGGTAGTAGTCACATGCATCTTGTTCATCTAGTAGAACATTTTTGCATTCTTAAATTTGAACACATAGTTATCTAACCAAATATAATGTTGATTGAAATTAATGTTCCTTTCACTCAACTTTCCATAGATAATATAAAATTAACCTTGAAAATAATTTTTAAAATGTGTTTGATCATCGCTGACATTAAATTAGTAGTTCATTAATATTTTGTTATCATGATTCATACTTTTAGGTGCATGAATGAATGTTATATGCATGAAAATGGAAATAAGTACTGAATTATAGTATTGTGAGTGAACCTCCATTTGTGGTTATAATGTGTAATTCTATGAAAATTCAACTAATAAAACAATAGTATCAAGTGGGAATGTGTCCATGCTTAAACAATTTCCTTCTTAAATTTGATCATAAATTCAAAAATAGGTGTTTGTTTTGTAATAATCTCTCACCTTTTAGAATATTTTCCATATTTTAATTGACATTTCATAAATCTATATCTAATAAAACCAACTAATTATTGTTAAGTTCCATGTGTTCTCTCCTCATAGGTACACTTTTTAAATTGTGAAAACCTACCACAAATGCTACAAGTTCCATTCAAACATGCTTTGTTACAAAAAAATGCCCATTTGGTCTTTGAAAAAAATGGTTGAAATAAATTGTCTTCATGATTTTGTTGGATATTCCATTCCACACTCCTGTAAAAAATTTAGTATGCAAAGTACAATGGAAATGATGAAAAACATCATAATCCATTGAAAATTTCACATGTTTCCTATAAAAAAGTGGTGTGTGTGTGATTAATTTCCACATATAAGGGTTTGGCCATTTCAAAATATCTTTAAATAATATAAATTTGTGTATTTTTTGAAACAAATTGAGAGTAAAATTGTGTTTATGTCATAGCCAAAAAAAAATTTAGATGTGTTTCATAGTTACGATAACCAACTCATATTTTCACTACATATCCTATATTACTTGATGTCCTTGTGTTATATTTCAAAAATTGTGCAAGTAAATCTTCTATAGAATCAGCTATAGCCTTTTCTTTTTGTGGGATACTACTAAATAACACCCACAAGTAATTTTTATCAATAAAATTAATTCTTATACATTTTATAATTGTTTTCATTAGTGTTTTTATATTTATGCAAAATTATATGCTTGTTTTTCTAATCAAGCATGTTTTTCTTGTTTTAAAACTTCCCATACATGCAATAATTTATGAGGAAAGATTATCATCTATGGTTAATTTATTCATGCCTAATTTATGGTATGCATTATTACCTTATTTTTACCATAAATATTATATGTTTTTAGTCTTAGGGGGTTCATTGTATGTCTCATCTTAAGCACTTTCATCGATGTAACTAAATATTGATAACTTTGAGATTCAATTAATTTTTCAATGTTTCAGTCCCAAATTCTTTCATCTTTTCTTATCATATGGAAATCAAACATTTTTTTACACATTGTTATAAAAAAAATTTCACCGATTTCAATTAAATACATGGGTATTATTTTCAAAATCCTAGGAGGTATTCTTAGTGGTCAAATTGTTTGATTTCTTTTCCATATTGTTATCTTCATTAGTAGTTTATTCATTGAACAATGTTCCCATATTATTTTTTGCCATATTAATTTCACCAATTATTGATTCCATCCAGTTTTATTCATTTTTAGAAGATAAATAATCATTTATATTATGATCATCACCAAAATAAAAAATATATAAAATTTAAGTATGTATGGATTTTTGGCTAAAACTATGTCAAAAATTTTTAATCAACATTTTGATTGACACTCCATGAACCATCATTAGGATGAGAGAATACATCGACTATGGAAATAATAATACTTTGACTAATGCCTTACATGGAAGTTAATTCAACTTTAAGGATGAAATTCTTGAGAAGTTGAGAATTTTTTCATTCTCTCATCTTGATGATGGTTCATGGAGTGTGAACTAAAACATTGATTAAAATTTTTAGCATAGTTTTAACTAGAAATACATACATACTTAATACATGGAATCTGGAAATAATACTAATTTGAATATAAAATTTGAATGTGTACTTTCATTATAATTTTTTATACTATCATAATTGACAATTGGACTTTTATAATTTGGTATACTATCATTATGAATTTCATCATTATTTTATGGCATTCAATTGATTAGAGATAGTAGGATTAATTTCATGAATTATTTGAATTCACTCTCATTTATTTATCTTATCACTTATAATTTATTTTCCATTTTGAAATTTAACATTATCTTCCCACTTGTACAATTTTTTTCATCTAAGATTAAACAAAGTTATAAACTTTTAAGGGTTTGGAAAATAATCAAATTATTAAAAAATAAACTTGTAGTGTGAAGTACCAATTGTAGACAATGATCAAATTATTAGAAAATAGACCTACACTATGTATCAACCATGATTAGATAAATTTATCTAATTTTGAGGGTGGGTAAAGTAATAAAATCATAAAAAAACAAATCTACATTATGTATAATGAAATAGATTAGAGTACACAAGGGATAAACTCTTGATGTCAAAATAATGATGTTAGTCCATGTATTTTTTTTTATATTTTAATTTCCATATAATTTTGTATGCATTCATAAGTTTTACATGTCAAAATGATGTATGCATTAAAAGTACATACACATTCCTTGATTTATACATTGCTTACATAGTTTAACCTAATTCTTAAACTCTAAACC
Organism: Torreya grandis; assembly: GCA_037957365.1. NCBI lineage: Eukaryota > Viridiplantae > Streptophyta > Pinopsida > Cupressales > Taxaceae > Torreya > Torreya grandis. The sequence goes on from JARHVA010001449.1 coordinate 977,785, forward strand.
CTAAACCAATTAGGTTCAAATGTCTCAATTTGGACTAAATTACATCACTAATCTCCCTAATAGACTAATTAGCTCAATTTGTGAAGACATTTGGGCTGATTGGCCCCAAATCACATTTTATAATCATAAATATGTTCAATGAGCTCAAACTAGTCCCAATTTCATTTGTGATTAAACCATATACCCTAAATCCTAAACCATAAACTCTAAACTCTAATCCCTATGCCTTAAACATTAAATTTTAAATCTTAAACCCTAAATAAGTTGATTTATCCATAATTGACATCCTTTAGAGTAATAATTAGGCTAAAAGTCTTAATTGGGAATAAATCACATCACTCATTACCATAATTAACTAATTGGCTCAATTTATGATGACATAAGGACTAATTGAGCCTAATATCACTTTATTTGGGTATAAATAGGATCAACGAGCTAAAATTGGCCCTAATTTCCTTTGTGATTAGACCCTATATCTTAACCTAAAACCCTAAACTATAACCACTAAGACCTAAACCCAAATTCATAAACCCTAAATACTAAATCCTAAACCCTAAACCAATCAATTTATCCTTAATTAACATCCTTTAGAGTAAGAATCAAGTTCAGATGGTTCAACTTTTCCCAAAACACATCACTAATTTCTTCAACTAACTAATTTACTTAATCTATGATGATAATGAGTTAAATTGAGCCTAAAATCACATTCTATGGTGATAAAAAGGTTACACAAGCTCAAATTGGCCCTTATTATCTTTGTGATTAGACCCTATATCCTAAACCATAACCATATACCTTAAAACCTAAGCCCTAAATCCTAAACCTTATGTAAACCCTAAATCATGAACTCTAAACACTAAACCAATGAATTTATCTTAAATTAAAATCTAGAGTAATAATAAGGTTTACATGGATTAATTTATCCTAAATAACATAATTTATTGCCCTAATTAATTAATTGGTTCAATATATCATGAAATTATAGCTAATTGAGCATAAAACCATATTTTGTAGTCATAAATATGTTTAATGAGCTCAAATTGGCCACAAATACCTTTGCAATTGGACCCTATATCTTAAAATCTAAACCCTATACCCTAATCCTTAAGCCTTAAATGTTAAAATCTAAAATATAAATTCTAAACCCTAAACTAATTGATTTAGCCATAATTAACATCTTTTAGAGTAATGATTATGTTCATGGGGCTCACTATGGCCCAAATCTCATCATCGATTACCCCATTAACTAATTGGATCCTTTAGTAGATTTTTTGGTGTCCTCCATGGATTTCACCCTAGTGGGAAAATTTTTAGGAGCAAGACCAGATCTAGAATCTCTTACAAAAATGGTTAAAAGGAAATGGGTTATTCGAGGAGAGGTAGATATTACACCAATGTTAAATGGTTTCTTCTTGTTTACCTTCAACTGTAAGGAAGACATGAATACGGTTCTTTGTGGAGGACCGTGGTCTTTTGGTAAATGCTCTCTCATAGTTAAAAAATGGGAGCCTAACATGGATCTCTTAGATTCTTTTTTATTAACCACTCCCATTTGGGCTAGACTTCCTGATCTTCCTTTAAAATTTTGGCATGAGGACATTTTTAAAGGTATTGCCAATTCTTTTGGTGAACTTGTGGCATTGGATAATGCTACAGCTTCTAGAACCAAACTTCAAAGTGCCAGACTCTATGTTAAACTGGCACACCTAAATCATCTCCTAGAAAAGGTGGAACTAATATCCAAGCTTGGTAAAAAACTCAAGAATTTTTTTTGAAGATTTGCCCAACTCTTGCTATGCTTGTAAGAAACAGGGGCATCTAGTTAAAAATTGTCCCTTCAAAATTAAAAATCATCCTAGTAGTGTCTCGGATGGGAAAAAGAGCAAGGTCCAGCAAAAGAAAGTATGGAAACATAAAGAAGATCATCATCAAGAACAAAAGAATAATGAATATTCTAAAGTTCCACATGTTGAGGCAAATAAAGAGCCTTCTTTTGAATATTCTAAAGCTCCACATGTTGAGGCGGATAAAGATCTTTCTTTTGAGAAAGTAAATTCTAAGAAAAAAGACATGGTTTACAATTAGATACCATAATACCTAAACAAAGAATAGATGATCTGATAGATCTATCAAAATAAATCATTTTCTATCAAAGGATAGAAGATCGATGGAGAGATGTAGATGACAAAATTGTGCTAGAGGAAGGTGAATTCTTG